>NW_019091562.1:38414-111029 GCF_001949145.1 Acanthaster planci
TTTTTTTTTTTTTTTTTTTTTTTTTTTTTTGCTATGAACACTCCAGACTGAGAAACAAGCTTTTTATGATTGAATAAAATAACGTACTCCTGCCAGTTCGTTCAGAAAAAATGGTACAAAATTAATACCTTGATATCGTGCATATTATACAGTGTGAATTAGTAACATTAGCAATATAGATCATCCGAAATAGCTGATGCCGTTTTTGTTATCAAAATATTGTTCCCTCCCCCTACCTAGTTGTGTGCTACAACTGGAGAAATACTCCCACAATGTAGGCCTATACAGTGCCCTTGGTAGCTTGATAGATTGGCTTGGAAATGGACAGAAACCCCCAAACAATAATTTAATCTAGGCTGTTAGAGTAGTGTGAAGGCTATTCGTGTTTTGACGTCTTTTAGCTGCACCTAATCTACAAATTGTTAAGAATGCGACAGACACTTGACTGGACGGAATGTTGGGATACTTGCACTGCAGTTTTGTGCAGCCCCTCCCTTTCTTTCTTTCAAGATCTGCAAACACTATCCCAAGAGCACACTTCGGCACAGCACTCTTGCTACGTGTAGCAGAGGTGCTTCTTTCTTACCTTTGCCGGTAGATTCCATCCGTGAGGCGGTGTTTACGGTGTCCCCGAAGAGACAATACCGAGGCATCTTGATTCCAGCAACTCCAGCCACACACGACCCTACATATGCAAAACATCATCGAAAAAAGATCCAGTTACACGACAATGGTGTTATCGACACACTTTGACCTATAAGTCGATAAGACTATAACAAATCATTGCCAAGATGGTCGCACTTTTCCTTGTCAACACTGTCCAAAATAACACTTCAAGTTTTGAGTTTTACTGTTTCCTAATTAATGTCTGCATTCGGTTTAGGAGTTGCTGATTACAAGGCACGTTGCACTATGCACGTAGGCCTAATCAATGTTATGTCACAGTTTCCTATTACCAGAATGCAAGCCGACTCTCAGACCGAGTTTCTCCGTAGGCAGGTGTGGGATCTGGAACAACTGGACCTCCCTTAGCAGGTCCAGCGCCATACAGGCGATCTCACAGGCATGGTGTTCAGCAGGTTCGGGCAGACCCGAGGCCACCATGTAGGCGTCGCCTATCGTCTCCACCTTGTACACGTCGTACATGTCGATACAGTTGTCGAACATGCTGTAGGAGAACAAACTATTTTCGATCAAGCAGTTTTTGAAACAAAAGACAAAACACTGCTCCAAAAGAATTGTCCGTGAAGCGTGAAGTTCTGCGGTGAGTGCATTACTGTTTGATAGACTGACTTTCAACAATTTGACACGAAGGGCCAGACGCACTTTTGAAGTGTATTTGGAAACGGCATGTATTAGGGACTTTCATTAATTTTGGCCTCTTGTTTTGACTAGTCTTGCTCTTTTACAACGGAATATTTGTGCCACCACACAAGACGAGTATTGGCACCCATCACTGCGTGATAGAATTTCTCTGCTGCGTTTTAATCACTAAATTATAGAATTTCTCGGCTGCATTTTAATCATTAAATTATAGAATTTCTTGGCTGCATTATATTCACTAAATTAATCACCGGCCTTCAATTACGCGTGTAAGTTAATAGCGTGTAAGGGGACACACGTAATGTTACAAGTGATAAAGGTTATATGACCGTATCAGCGGGTACAGTAGCCGTTGCAGGCATGTTAGCCTTTTAAGGGTGGTCGGAAGCATAAGTACTATAATGACATTATCTCAAGCAGAGGCTGGTATAATCATAAAGCACCTTCAAAATACGAAACTCCAGCAGGTGTCATCGTGTTTCAGGCGTTTGGTCCGTCCTCATCTTATAAAACAAAATCTGGGGATTGATCGCTCTTACTGGATGGAATTCATTTGATTAGACTGAGAATTTCGGAGACATCTTCGATTATGAACTAGGAAAGCTGGCCTGATTATTGATCATTTTGTTAGTGAAAAGTTTAGTTACGTTGATGGCACTGTGTATAAGACTTGGAATCTACTTTTCCTTTGAAAAAAATACATCACAAATCTTAAACTTTGTGGTGGTCAGTACATCGCAAGTGACTGAAGAGACAGAACACTGCTTATGGTACCTGGTTTTTTTAATTCGTTGTTCATAACAGAGTAATACGGGCGATTTACAATAGTGCGCCTCCAAGAGTTTGCAACGCGTTAACCAATCAGAAGGCACAAAGCCTGTCGACCCTTTTCAACCGCGCATTAGGTCGACAGCTTTCGTGCACTGTGATTGGTCAACGAATTGCAAACTCTTGGAGGCGCACTATTGTGAAAAGGCCACATAAAAGGGTGCACCCACTTAAATGGGCCAGAAACATGTTTGCCAAGCTCATTAATAAAAGTTAGACACCCAAATTATTCTATATTAGAGTGTCCTGAGAACCATGGAATTGGGAAATTTCTCAAATTCATTGGTCAATCCACTCAAATTGGGAGGAAAATGAAAGAGGGTATGGCGAACACTGTTTTTCTGCCCAACCTGAAGACCTGTGAGAGTTGTGAGTATTTTTTTAAAGTATAGGGATTTATCACTGCTGTCTATGCGAATTTATTTGCTGCGGTGCACCCTAAAGCAATACAGTGTAATATCCTCCATCTTGAACGCCGCTATACCGACCAGTCGGGCATTCCGAACATGTCCCTTTGCTGTGCAATTTCACCTTATATCAAAAATCTACTTTGAATACGGTAAGAGAAACAAAGCTAGGACTGACAATAACGACTCAAGAGTTTAAGGAAAATATTACTCACGAAGGGACAACACGCAGCACTGTTCCAATCGTTCGTTGATAGGCCTGCTATGGGTGCGTGGTGCACGGGTTGGTCAAATAGACCGGCCACCATTTTCACCATGAAAGAAAATCATCCAAACGGGAAATGCACATGCAGATTGGCAGATTAACTTTTCGTCTTAACTTACAGAAATCGTTGTTTTTTAACACAGCCTACCGACTTACGTTGCTGATGTCCGCCCAGTGCTAAAGAAAAGTTCCGAGCCCATCTGATCACAGTTTCAATTTAGCGGCAGGAGCCAGCGTAACCGCAATTCATATCGCTCGCTATTTTTGAGCCATGACCAAAAGGGAAACTCATAGGAAACTTCAATGTAAAAACCCAACGCCTATTATAAACGCGTCTTTGCGTTAATGGTCAACATGTAACCGTTTAAAATTAAACACCTTTACTGAATAAACGTGTTTTGGTGTCTTTGTTTAGAAAATAAACGCATCAACGTTTTTAAGAATCGGTTTGTTTAAACTACGACGCGTTCACAAAGTGTTACAGGGAAGGTTAACATTAACACTTGCTTTTACAGCGTTGATTTCATTTCGTAATTTGACTTCTATTGAAACCCCACGAAAGGTAATTTCGATGTGATGTGTTTAATTAAAGCTTGGTATCTTGCATTGAAGTGTTTGCCCAAAATCATCATCCAGAAACATTCCTCAGGCAGATCGCCACACGTTTGAATGTACCAGAGGAAGTAACGGGTGCATCGACTGTATAAAAGTACCAAAACGTGACGTCATTTTGAACAAGAAAGTGCAGTGCAAAATAATGAATGTAGAACGCACGCGCTGATTCTCGCGCTAGTGTCGTTTACGCACATAATTGTGCGCGTGACATAATCACTTCGATACTTTATCTGCTCCGAGCTGGGACAAAAGAGGGCGTGTTTTGAAATGAAATCGACAGTCTTTTGATACGCACTCACCGCATAGGCGCAAAAGTTTATGCGCGTTTGACGCGGAGCACGCTGAGTAAGGACGACAAATTTAGTCTGAAATGTATGGTCTTCTCGTGCACGTCGAACGCATGTAAGAACTCGATCGTTTCGAAAACAGTATCGTCTGTATTTCTTTTGCCGGTGAGGGTACACTTCCGCTCAGGGCGGATACCTAATAATTGCTACAACCAAACAATTGCTACATCCAAACGTTTTTAAGCAGACCCAGTCAAGTACGTTATAGAGGATTTTCAGTCCCGTGATTTTTGAAGGTCAGCGTTCAATTTACACAGATGTGCGCTGGACGCGCACGCTTTCGAAGTCTGTAAACATTCTTGCGTACATGAATATGCCAATAGCCAATTCAATTGCCAACCCGGATGCGATAATGCACGGGCCTCCACTGACATGCTGTACGCTTTCTGGAGCGCCTTTTCCCGTCATATGACGTCACTTGAAAAACCTTTATAACAGCGTTGTACAGTATGCTTAGCAATTAAACAACGGGTTTTTGTGGTTCTAGATCTTAATAAAAAAGGAAAAAATCCAGCTCATTTGACACCTGAGAAGGCTTCACGAAAAGGTGGAGAGCGCTTGAAATGTTCTCCTTGATGTGGCCTTACCTGTAAAGTTCATTCAGCAAAGTCACCACTTGCATTGGTGTACTTCGCGCTGCCAAGTTGGTGAACTCGACGATGTCACTGAAGTAGATGGTGACATTTTCGAACTCCTCAGCAATCATCTCTTTCTTCTGCCTCAGCTGGTCGACCACGCTGCGAGGCATCATCTGGTAAAGCAACTTCTCCGTCGTCCGTTTCTCCGCTGCCAACTCCTTAGTCTTCTTGTCCAGATTGTGGGCGTGCCGGCCGATCGTGCCCAAGAGTCGTTTGGCCTGTAAGAGCTGGATAACCCCAAGGGACAGTGAGACACTCACAGTCACCACCAGCACGGAAACGTTGACCACGACCGCCTGCACTGCACCCGCTTTGATTACTTCAATGTCATCGCGAATGTACCTGGTCTCCTTGTCTATAACCTTGGCCAGAATATTCACAAAAATGGTCATGTTATTGAACCAGTACTCGGACAGTCGCACGCCTTCGTCTTTGCCGTGGCTCTCGCAAGGGTTTGCCCCGCGAATAATTTCTTCGCGCATGGTATCGATGTGCGACTCGGCCGGATCCTCGGACCGTACAAGATCCTCGTACAAAGCGGCCGCCCGGTCAGAGTACGCAAACGCAGTTTTAATCTGCAACTGGCTGGTGGACAGGACATTCCGAAACCAGTCGAGGTTCTTGGGACTCAAGGAGCAACCTGCGAAGAAACTGCCGCCAAGAGCGCGCTGAATTCCGAAAAGATCCGACACCTGGAGGAGACCGTCTTTCGCCACAATTCGAGGCCATAAAGTTCCCTCTTTCAGATTTGCACTCTGGGTGAGCGAGTCGTTCAGTAGTTGGCTGTTGATGGCTGTGTAGAACCTGATGACATTGGCAACCGTTATCACGTCATTCATAACATCTACTGTTTCGCGGTAAGCGTTCAGAGCAGAGAGAAGGCCTTTCTTAGTGGAGAAAATCTCACCCGAAACGTTGAGCATTGGTAGAGTCTCCAGCTTGTCCACGGCCTGATCAGTTAGAGACCGCTTCTCAAACAACTCTCTAGTGAGCCTCTCACCAGTCAGATTTCCACTCACTCGGGTGGCCGTCAAGCCACGCTCCACCTGCATAGTAAGTATTAGGTCGGTCATGCGATCGCCAGCGTCGATAGCCACCACGGTGACTTCGGAGTAGTGTAGTTGGGTCACGGTGGTGGCAAGAGCGAGGCAAGACATGACTGTCAGGGCCACGAGTGGGATGACAATCACCCCTAACATTTTGGCCATGTCCTTGCCGCTACTGTGGGAATCCGTAGCCTTCTCCAGGACCATTTTCATCTGGAGTTTCTCCACTCCCAACGTACTCACGGATCCGCGGCTGATGCCGTCAGTGTTGTCGCGTAGACGGTGCTCAAGATCCCGTGCGCTCCCAGGAGCGTCTTGCAGGGGAGCTATTTTTCTCGACGGTGTCATCATCATTTTACTGCAGTGCTGAAAACCTGACGGGTGCTGAATGTATTCACCACTTGGATTAACTGAGCGATCTTAACGCTTCTAGATCGGAAATGATTGTGCTTTGCTATATGTACTTGCACAAGATGAAATATGCACATCGCCTACTCAGGTGCATAAATACGCATGACCTGTGGGGGCGTTCTCAACATACATGTACATGTATAATGGTAGAGTCCGTGAATCGAACACTTCCGTAAAACTTTATCCCCACGGGCGTTACTTCATTTCAATAGCATTTCAATGGCTTCCAACAGTAACACTGGATAGGACGCTTCTTCCTGTATCCTGATTCGGGGAGCAATAGGAAAGAAACAATATTAACGTGTATTTGGTATTTATAATTTTAACGTATATTGCGTGTTTTAAAGTTTGCTGTGAATCATTACGTCTCGTTGCTCTTCCAAACAATTCCCTCTTTTTCCATTTTGGAAGACACTCAAAGTTGAGTTTCTATCTCTTTTCAAAGAGATAGAAAGGGGTTACTCTTCAGCATGGTTCAGGGCACTGCACTCTTTTTGAAATCAACTTGTAAATGTGAAATGTGCATTTATTATTCGATTTAGGTTTAGTTATCAGACGAGAAAGTGGCACAGGCTCAGTTTTTATTGCTCCAAAAGCGAACAAAATGAACTGCGGAATCTTTGAGCTCAGAGTGTCCTGTAGAAAACCACATCAGTTAGAAAAGAAGCTCCCTTATATTTTATTTTAAAAATGGAGAGTCTTTGATAGCATAATTTTTAGGACACACATAGCTCGTACTAGGAGATTAACGATATTTCGTAAAAGGTTTCCCCATCACCAAATCTTCTACTAAATCTGAATCACTTGTTATCGAACTTGGGCGATTTAATATCAGTGTTATTAAATTCCTGAATTCCTTGACGTTTCTCAAACATATTTAAAAATGATAAGTGATACTGAAATTAATTTTGCACTTGTAATCACAAAAATCAAGTTGAAGCTGAAAGCCGACCAGGTAAATAAGGCTATGTGGACCTGCAGCCATTTCTAAGGTAACATTTAATTAGCAGTCAATACGCATAAACCATGCACACACCATACCAAGCAAACAAAGTAGCCCGGAATACGTACAGTTTTGTTTTTGTTTTAACCTATAAACATGTTCCAATACTGAGGTGAAAATCCTCCCGGATTAAAGAGGATCCTACATAATTAACCCAGGTTGGCGGAGCAACGAAAGGACACGTGTCACACTCCGTTACAAGCGTAATGATATCCCAACAATCGTCATGGTAACCGCCTCAAATGATGCAATCATCGGACCGGGAAGAGCCGAGTCGGGTGTTAAGAAAATGCTATATATTTCCGGCGATATAGAGAGTACCTGCCGAAGAAATCGCAGTAACCACGTATGTTGTTAGTTGCTCAGACATCAAGATGTGTTTGATGAAGTCTGTAGTGAGCTGTTATCAGGATATAAGTTAATATTAATCTGCAGGAAGAAAAATGTGAATACATCAGCGAGAGCAATCATTGTACTTAACCCGATGAAACGTGACACATGCTGCCATTGCGACGTCCTGTTTTTGGTGAACGAAGGGTTTTCCCTCTTATATTTTATGATGTATAATATTGATCCTTCCACAGATCACAATCTTTTCAAGGGCTTCACTCTTGAAGCAAATCTATAAGTCCTTGAAATATTTGATTGGGTAAATTGCTCATGATGAGGCCAGAATGTCATCAGTGTTGTGACGGTGTGTCATTCTTGCAACAAAGCACACGTACACCACCAATTGCGTTACGTTCACGCACGAGTGACTCATCGCTGTTCACTCCTCAAACATTTGTTTTCCTTCCTCTAGATTTCATATCTTGATTGCAATTGAAATTACCCCAATTATTCAAATTGACAAAAAGAAAATACAGTTTCGATTTTTCTCTATTATAATATTCAGTTTCAAGTCCCAAATGTTGTGTCAAAACGTAACAAAAACGAAACTTCAGGACTGTAATGAAAGCCATGTAGTCCTTCAGGCATCACTTCCCCAATAACTCGTGCTGAAATACCTCAATTTCTGTCTCCTTTGGCTGTAACTGGAAGAAATTACTTCCCAACGGTTACTCCTACTACAAATGTTCTGTACACTAAGTCATGCGCAATATGATCAATGGATCCGTGTTTCGTGAGGTCCGAATTTATGTACATCAGCGAGTGAGTGAGAATCAGCTTTAAGAAGGCTTGGAAAGTGGTGCATGTATTGTGTAAATACAGTCGAGACATTTAAAGATTTGCTAGTAGTTTCCTGGGTAACTTCAGTGGCGTAACTACGGGGGGGGAGTCCCGTGCCCCCCTTTGAAATTTTGAAATGGACAAAAAATATATATACCTAGTTTAATTATTTTCAGTGCCCCCTGAAAAAAAAATTGTGCACCCCCAGGTGCCCCCTCAGCTGTAGCATCCCAGTTACGCCACTGCGAAGACACGTCTTGCATTTGTCCGATTTAACATCCCAGGCGTCCACCTTTATGCCATCCTTGACATGTCTTTTGTTGGTGACGTTAAAAAATGTCTTAATTACTTTTTTGCCGTGGAAACCTATGTAGAGATGGACGCAATCAAATTACCGATTCTCTTCGCATACATTCTCCATTACAGAATTACCGGCTCTGCATTCAAGCAAGTGCTAAATTAAGTTAAATAAATAGGAAAAGTAAAGTAACCCTGTGCACTTTGCATTTCAATGAAAGAACCGCGTGATAGGAGCCTACGTCGGAAAAGACTCTTTGGAGCTAGTACTAGTAATTTATGTAGTGCGACACCTGGTAGGGAGTAAAAAGTATTAGTTTAGCAGTTACCGGTGATGAAAGATCGTACCATGAGAGTATTGCGCTTGTTTATTTCTCACTCAACCTAAATGATAAGAGACATAAAAAGAAATTTTTAAAATCTGATCAGAAACCTGTTTTTTTGTCTGTGACTTCGGGGCGCATGACTTGCCATTGTTGCCTTTTCATGTAATGGGAATGGACGCAGCCTTGCTCGTGGCTGAAATCCATCATGGGTTTACTGTCTTTCCCACTTTCACTTCACACCTCGGGGGTTGTTTTCAGTTTCTCGGCTATTTACGCAGTCTACTGTAATTCTGGTGAAAGGCCACTTATATGACTGATTGCTTAGAAATCTCATTATTTTTATTCATGGCCTGGAGTTGCTCACTCCCGCAAGTCTGTATGCTTGATTTTCGAACCGTGTGTCCCGCATGGTTTTCGTGCAGCGTTTTTCATGGTGCATGATACAACTTTGGAAAATCTCATACGTTGGTTTAGGCCTTGTTTGAAAGAATGGTGTGCAAAGTCTTTACTTATTCAAGGCATTCGCCAATCTTCGGCTTTGTCTGAGACGGTGGCTGTGGACCATCCCTTACGGAAATATTTGTCTGGATACCAGATTCATCGATTTCGACTATTGTCGTCAAATCAAGAGTCCGCTATCCCCCAATGTCCACTTGACAAAAGCAGGAGGAATTCCTTTAGTTTCCCTAAATAGCCGAAATACGAACTTGTCCCGTCCACATTCGGTAGGCATCGTTGACGTTCGGGTATTTCCGGCCTTGTCTGTACGCATAATGAGATTATTTTTTCTTTTGCTTGTTGCCCACATTCAACACAATGTTGCTCCCTCCCTTCGCATTTCTTGAAGTTTCTTACGTGTTTGCAAAGTGAACGCCAACATCAACAGCCTGCATGTATATCTAAACATAGGATCTACCTAGGACTTTTCTTGTGACCCTTGACACATTGCGTCGTGATCTATCTATATTCGTGGGTGATACCTGACGTAAGACTTTGTCACGTCGTCAGGGAACCTTTGGTCAGGAAACCCGACTAAATGAAATACAGGACCCTAATTAGACCGTGTTTGAATCTACTTGTTATGGCCAGGACTAACTCGTGTGTGATAATCAGTATGAAATACGTATGAGGCTCGAAGTAAAACTGCGTGGTTAAATCACAACTTCGCATGGTAATTACACCCCACACACTGTAACTAATGTGCATTTCACATTAATGTGCTCATGAATACAAACATAGGTTTTGTATATGAAATAATGTATCCCACACCTGCACCATTTCCAATGATCTCTATATGGGAGGTGGCTTGCAGTCGGTGACACTGCAACTTAGTGGCTTTCATAGACACGTGTGTTATTTCTAGTTGCATGCAGCGAGACTTTTCTGGCACTGCCTTTTAAGCCCGTATCTCACTGGGCTGCGGCATGACAGCTGGCGACTAGTTGCAGACACAAAATTGCGTTAAAATCCGAGAAACTAATGACAATTTTTCACTTGGGTTCCCACTTATTTGGTGCTTACGACACATTTGCGTATACCGCACGAGCTCCCGGCTCAATTTTGGCCAGACGTTGGCTGAAGTTCACATGGAGGCCTACACGTCGTGCGACTGCAGCACGACATAATTCGCGCCGGTTTGGAGGCCTGGAATATCAGATTCTCATTTTTGACTTTAACCAGTCACAGTTTTGTTTCATAGGTCGCCAGCCCCCACCGTGACAGTTGTCGCAAATTTCTCCCGCTTTCTGACTCACGGAAACTAAATTGAGAAAGTTTGATTCAGGTTTGAGACATCCGCGACCACTCTGTGACTATTTTGAGAGAAAATTTGTCCCCAATTTTTTTTTGAACATGTTCAAAATTACCGCGATACGAAAGCGAGACCCTGCGATTCAAGCAAGGAAATTGAGAACCCCTGCGAACGTTTCAATACATTTTGGAAACTCTTTCGGGAAGGCTGATAGCAATTTGTAGTCATCAGTCGCAGCCCAGTGAGATACTGGCTATAGGCTTCCCTTGGGTCCTTTTTGCTACATGAAAGGATTGCCAATGGCCCAGGACAGAGCTGTTTACAGAGAGAGTTGCGACATGAGTGTCTCAATTGTTGGGACCAAAATGGCACAGTGTATTGCGCACATAATGACAGCCATTTGGGTTCCAAGTGTGAAGTTGGTGCTACTTTCTCTTTAAACAGCTCTGGTCCAAGGTAAGGAAGGACGTTGATGGCGAGGGCAGAAAGGGCATTTCAAATCATCCGGAGTTTGCGTGCAGTAAATCTAAAACATAATGATATCACGCTTTGTACAAAGGTTCGCTTTCTTAAGGAGGCACGACGGATCGTTTCCTACATGCCATAGGAAAGCTTGACGTTATTCAAAAAAGGTCTATATTGGCATTCATCGAATCGTACAATTTTGTGACTTTGCTCGCTAAATGCCCCTGTAATCTAATTTCCTTGGAGAAGAGATTAACATGGGCATGATTTTCACCTTTTTTTCTACGGTGACCTTGTTAATTTTTCACTGGTGTATTGGGGGAGTATGTCGAGTATAAGACGAACTAGGGGCCTCTTCCTGGGGACTCTGCTTTTCACAACATTTTGCGAAGAACCAGTCACGTTAGACACAGCGGGCAGGCACTGTAAAACGGCCTTTCGTAGAACTTCACAAGAGGAATAGATTTGACCGGGGGGGGAGATCCTACCTTTTGAGGGGGATTTTCCCCATTGACTTCTAAACGACTAAAATGTGTTCAATATCACTCAGAAAAGGAAACAACCAATCGAAAAACATCAATATGCCATTCTGATCTAAGAATTTTCATGAATGTAATGCATATTGCAGATGTTCATTGATATCATGACCATCGTTGCTCCCTATAATATAGTCTCTGGTATGGTGTCAGCCACCCCCCCGCTTTTAAATTTTCCATGGCCGGGTAAATCATACCCCCCCCCACACACACACACACAAATCCCCATCCACCCAATATCTGGCACAAATTTACGACACAGGATTTGAAGGCTAGAAAAAATGCTTTTTAATTTACTTATTTCATGCATCTCGTTGCCAAACGGTCAAATTTAATGTACATGTATGCTAAAATACGAACATTCATACTACACGGGAGAAGTTTAGAGCAGGAAATCGTGTTATTCCGTCAGAACAAGGAAGAAGCCATCGAGGTCGCAGGGGAGCAACTTGGCGTCAAACATCGCATTGCTACAGGCATCTTGAAACCAAGACTGCAAGAAAATTGAAAAATCTATTTTTACCATATATACTTTGAAGGCCAAATCAAGATTATATCTTTCGCGATTGATATTTAGCTATTTTTAAAACATTAGTGATAGCATTGTAACTTCTGATGACACCATCAGCTTGAATCTTTAAGCAGTTACAGCAAAGTTCGCCACACACATCATCTGAAAAGGCATATAAAGAAATATTAGTCAACTTGCCGCCAGAGGGCACTCGAGTATTTTATGACGTCCCCGGTTGCACTCTTGAACAACATTATCTTTCCAGGAACTAACACCGTGAGAAGCAAATTTACATCTTTTATCAATTAAACAAATAAGCCTTTGCCGGTTTCGACCGGAAGCAAGGCTCGGGTGATTTTACGCTCGAGTCACAAAATGACAACCTAAATCTACTGTGCATTTAAGTTGCCCCAGAAAGCGAGACCGGGTATGTTATAATCTATTTTACATTTTCAGCGATTGAAAATACGTGTATGGAAGTTTAACTGTTTGTAATTTGACACGTGATAACGTCATCATGACGTGACATCAACCTCATAGGGACATCTTGGGATCTGGGTTGACAGTCACACCAACTTTCAAGTTCATCCATTGTTGAAAATGGTCTGGAGAATTTTTGTCGGGAAAACAGACGGAGAGGAGAAAGATGGAATCCTGCGCTAACACTATATGAAAATTATATACAGAATAAACATACTCTAAAATATCGAAACATGAGACAGAAAAAACACAATCATATCACAACAACACGCTTCATACTTAAAACTATCTCTGTCTCTTTGTATCTCTTCCGATGTTTCCCAAGCAATCACCACGGAGGATGAACAGTCATCCCACGAAATCAAATTGAAGCAAATCTTCACCACTCGGTAAAATTATGGTGAAATGCATTCGAATGTGTATTTTGCGGACCTGTATGGATTTGCAAATCGATTTTCCCAGCCCCTTTGTCCCATCGCCGTAAATGCGATAGCAATTTCACGGTGCACGTAGCAGAATGTGATGCTCAAGCTGCCTTCCGCCATTACAATTTTTCGCGCATGCGAAGAACAAAACAACCATGACAAGTAGCCGCTTGGTGAAATAACCGTACGTCTTTCAAGTGCCGACGTCTGAATGGTAATTAATTGCATTAAACTATAGAGTGGTAAGGATTTGCCTTCGAAAGCCATTACCGTAACAAAGAATTGAACCGCATTGATGGCCGCCAGATTTTGGGAGAAACTATGCGTTATAATTCTGAACTGACGGACACGGTTGTATGGTATTGACGTGCGACTTTGTTGGTGCGACTTTGGCTTGCGCCTTATTCTGGACTTGAAAACTTTTATTCACAGGGGAAAATACCTCAAACCACACGCTGGAAACATGTTTACGCTAAGTATGTTATAGGGACACGAGCGTCGCTAGAGGGGGATAGGGGTGTCGGGGGTGTCACACCCCATTGGTTACTTTTGTCGGCAAAATTAAAAAAACACGAAGAACGGAGAATGAAGACAAAGGAAGGGGATACAGGTAACACTCGCTTTGCGTTACGGTACGACGGCACATTTCATTTGGCACCCCCATTCAAAATGGTCTAGCGACGCCCATGTGTAAGATATAGCCCAAGATAAGGTCCCTATAATATTGTAAACTTTAAAGTGTGGTCGAGGATGCTACCTCAGGGTCGCTGGATTCATCCTCTAACCGACTATCAAGAAGTGGGCAACTGAAGTAGAACAAAACCGTTCAATAAAACTGATCTTGCGCAATCAATGGTGGGGTGGAGTAGTCGATATTTAGCTTCAAACAAACATCTCTCTTCTTGTACGATAATTTTCTCATTTACAGTTCACCATTCTATTCCTTTAATTAGATGTAAGTTTCCCACGAAGTCTCCAAATGTTGGGACTTGTAGACAATACAATAATAATACGTTGGTTTTTCATAGCAAGTAGGGTTGGAGGTTTCTAGAATACCTGATAGTTTTCACACTTCTTATCCGCTTATGTTTGGAGTCTACGAGGCTTTCGCTCATTTGTATGGTTTCTTCACCTTCCAACCTCAACACGGATTCTAATCCCTCTCCATTCTACAATTTAAACGTTTCCAATCCTCTTGAAGAGATTTCTTCAACGGTTTTTCAGCGTTATACTTTTATTAGTGTAAATCTTATGATAAAAAAGACGTTACGTTAGCGCTGTACATCCGCCATGGCCGCCAAAATATGACTTTCCTACATAAAATTTTTCCTTGCACCAAAACCACGTTATCAGCAATGTCGTACCTTCCTTAATAGACCTGTAACAAAGACTTCACGCTTGGTGGTTTACAGGCATGCTTTCCTATGGGGGTAGTGGGACGCGACATGATCCATCGAGCCCCCATTATAGCAAAACGCACGTGACAAGGTGCGATATCAATGTCTTAGAACAGTTGATTCTTGTCTAATTTTTGCTCAGCACACAGCTTAGCTTGTCAACGTTTCTGTTTACCAGCTCTGTAGGGTCTGTCCCTGAGCGGGAGTGGGGAGTGCGTCACTCGCTCTTCTGGCAAGTAATCGTTCTCGGCTGTTCGTCGCGACACTCTATCAGCACAGTCTAAAATGAAAATGCTGTTTGTGGCGAAGGTGAAGCACCCGTCTGAATCTTTCGATCACCTCCGGCATTATGCATTGTAGCAGGAAAACGTGATCCAGTGAAAATTCACCTTGAAACTTAATCTACCTGAAACCGGAATCATTTGTAAACTTGCATGATGGCCACAAGATGATAACTTTCAAATGAGATTGCTATGAAAAAAATTGTTTTGACAATGGCATTTTTTATGTAACGTTAATCATCCGGCCTCGGAACCCGAGATTTATAGAGCCTGAAAGTTGACCCCTGATGGCGCACTTCCGGAACCCTCGGATAAGAAATCCAACGTGCAAAGATTTAAGAATTTGTAATATTTTTTCGTTTAGTTACTTCTTTAAAAACCCAACTCGATAAAGGGGCTTTGGAAAATATTTGCCAGTATATCAATTTATAGAAACAGAAAAGTCACCTGACCTAAAAGAGAAATAGGCATATCCTGCCAAAAACTTACCCATCACTTCCAAAATTCTAAAATACATGAAGAACAGTCCAATGCGGCGCGGCGGGCTCGTATCGTAGACAAAATCTACGGTTTGGAATTCTATGGTAGTCTGTCGGTGAAAGCCGAAATAAAACTGATCAAAATTTTTACACACTTTCATCATTTATAAGATCATAAACCCAAAGCAATATTATACTTTTACGAAAGATTCTAATATTTTATTTAACCTTTGCTGACAACAACTGCGTTATATTAATTCAACGGAATCTGAAACCCATCGACTGCAGGTAGGTAAATCTTTGCAACTTTCAAACTCCGTTTGACAGCAAACGTGCATGAACAAGGAGACCTAGGTGCGATATCGCCAGACGTGAAAGGTCGTATTCCTTTTTTTTTACCCATCTCCAGGTGACGTTTCCTTATTTCTTGAGGAAGACAAAAGTAAAATTCCAACATGAATGTTTCATGGGTTGGTTTAAGTAAGGAATTATTCTTCCAAAAATTATCGAACGTGATAGGACGGCCCAATGTAAAATCCCATAGGCGGACCGCGCAAGGGTCCCGAAAGCTCGCTGCGTGACCTTTTACTTTCATTCTCAACAGTGCTGATTTACAGTTGGAAGTGAAAGCCAGCGCTTTTTATCTTCAAATTCAACGACGCATGGCATTTTCTCAATGGTCACTTTATTTTGTGGGGAAGAAACTCTCATTGGATTAGACGGGCCAGCTATCTTACGTAAACGTCAGAACCCAGAAGGCCTACAGTGGAACGCCGAACAAGACGAGGCCCACCCAAAATGTTCGGTATAGCGGTGTTCGTTTTAGCGGCGTTCCGCTGTGATGTGGTGCATGGGCGTTGCCAGTTTTTTTCAGTGGTGCCTTTCCTTACAGTAAATTTTGTAATCTTAATGCATTTTGTATGGGCAGTCCTAAACTTTTGCAAATGACTGTAATTTGGTCTCTCCGACTTTGTTATAACCAGAGTTAATTCGTCACGGGGCAATGTGGAAACTTGCCCGCTGCTGCCCTGGGGGTGTACGAACATGCACTAGCTCAGGACTGCACCGGGGGAGAGTCGCTCTCTCTCTCTCTCTCTCTATCCACCCAAACTCCCGGCGTCCCACCAGTTTCCCCTCTGAGACATTTAACTGAATTAGTCTCTTCCCGTACCCCCCCCAAGTTATGCCTCACAAAACCAACCGATGGATGTACGTGGAGAATTTCCGGATTTTTGACGCTAAGTGTATGTTTCTTTAGGATGGAACACCGGGCCTTGACGCGCCCGTTTCTTGTGTTGAGAAAAGGCGTTGACACGCGAGGCATTCAATCTTATTTAAAGATAGATATTTCACATGGAATTTCGAAAGGGCAGAGCATAATTAGGGCTAAATGTCCGGGGCACTCGGGATGCTGCAGCGTATAAATTCTATGGGGGGGGGCACGATCACGTGCCCCTGTGGCCCCCCCCCATTGTTACGCCACTAGCGCCTCAGAAGTTAGTACGAAGCATTTGACTTGTATTCATGGTCGATATGAGAAAAAAAATTACAATCCGTTTCCCCAAGGGATAAGAGGCCTTTTAATGGACGAAGCCAAGTATACAGGGTTCTTTCATTTTAAGACTTGTAAGCGAGGCTAATATACACTTGTTACTCCTGTTCCACAATACCTTGTAGGCCTACATGAACAGAAACACTTAAGAGAGCAACTTCGATCCCAGTTCTGTATTTCCTCAAGTCAGTGGCCAGGGCTTGGTCAGCGAACAGGGACAATCAAATAGCACTGTGCGTATTAAAGGGCCCGTGAAGACCTCCGTAGACGAACTGTTGATTGACTTGTTCAAAAGATTCACTCACTACGTCAACAACCCGATAGTAGATGCAAAAATGAAATATAATTCCCTTTGTTGTGGTTAATTGCCCCTGAAATGAAGGTTTAATCCTGAAAAAATGATGGCGTTATGGGTGACGTACATTTGAGAACCCAAATGATAGTCAGGAACCCTTTCGGCTCGTCTAGACCTCAGAGGAACATGGACATTGGACAACGGCAAAACTTACGTGCCTGCAGTGTTCAAACGTAAAACACATACAATATTCGTCCGTGTATACGATGCCCACGCGCACCCACGGTAAAAGCATGTTCATATGCGGTACACTGCCAAAGTGTGAGAAATTGAACAGCGTTATCGAGCGGAATTGTGTGGACTGATTTGGAAACGTACCCTTTGTCGTTTGCGTTTCATAAAAGCTCCACTTCCTCTTTGCTCACTCGTGGTTTTTTTTTAAATTTCCCACAGATTGTGGGCGCTGTGTCTGACTTCAGCAAAACGAGTTGTAAGTGCTCAAAAGAAAACACTGCGACTCAAAAATACGCTCTGCACAGCTTAAGCTTTCTATCTCTGGCTTTTGATGTCCAAATTCGTTTAAATTTCGCTTTGGTTGGAAAGTTTGGCGGGCTTATCCAATCTTTAAGAATGTTGCCGCTGCCTGCAATAAATCTGATCGGCATGATCTCTAAATCATCCAAAATAGGACTGAATTTTCCGAACGGGACTCAAGACATGCATTAACACGCTGCCAACGGGCGACAATGTCTTCTCAAATGTACCTCACGGATATGCAAATGTTCTACGTCAATGAGTTACCTCTCGGGCGGGTGGGGCAGGACCGTTTCACCAAAAACCTGCAATTTTATGTCTCCCATTTATTAATCAAAACAACAACTTTTACAACCTGTATTTCGTTTAAAAAAGCAAAAAAAAATCCAATTATAACAACTAAAAAACACTTTTCACGGACCCTTTAATGTCAAGCGCATGCACTCCATGCAGAATGGTGTTTGCCTAGACTCACATGCCACAACTTACAAACACGCTGTATGCATTCCATATTTCGGATTTCTTTATCTGATATCCTGTGTTTGACGATATTTGAAAGTGCTGGAGGCTAGTAAACGATATTCCATGCAACACAAATTACACACAGCGTCGGTCCTTACCAAGGGGTACTGATTACAACCTCATAAACGACTTTGTAACTCGACATACATAAGGTACACCTGACACTTTAATAAAGATTAAAAACAAAAGGGTCATTGGACTTGAAATAAGAAAAAACTAAATTACCAGAAAATATTTATAGTTTTTACATATTATTTACAGTGCTTTATTCACACCTTATTTTTCCCACACACCATACAAAGTTGTAGTGTCAATCACTTAACAGAAGGGCATATGTATTTGAGACGCAGAGTCAGTACAATTAACAAAAAAGACATAATGGTGTGAATTTTACACCATACAAATATTGATCCATTCATCCGTGCAAATGCTAATGACTGGCTGTGAGTAAACTGGATAACAGACATCATTTTACAAGAGTCAAACCTTTAAAGCAATCACCAACCACCTCATAAAGGATATTGTTTAGGGAAGGATTGATTTCTGATGATTAAAAACCTCCTTGCACAAAGGATTGAGAAGAAAGCCTTGTTGCCCAGTGGTGATACGGGTAATAGTGCAGTAAATCATATGGTTGTCTGTAGATTTGTCCAGAAATTGAATAGAAGAAGAGAAGGACATTACTCCACGTGTGTCACAGCCAATACAGTATTGTCCGTCGCCAAAAATGCACATGAGAGTCAAGTTTATGCATGCATGCAGCATGCATTGTGAGTGCAGTGCCACCATGGTAACAGTCTCTCCTCAGACTTCTTTGTAAACACAATGAGGAACAGTTGCACCTGTTTCACTCAGTTTCTCTCCATGGTCAATTTTCAGCTCAAACTGGGCTCACTCTCATGTTTGCTGACGACTCAATTTTGGTTACTCTGTGTTGCACACGCCACGTGTTCATCTCGGTGATATATCGTGGCATTTAACCCCTTTTTTTTTTTTTTTGTTAAATAACACAGCTGACTGTGACCTCAGGCAAAGCTTGCGAGATCACTTCAAGTTCCGACCTCCATGCCGATCTGACCTTTTCTAGTGCTGGGACCACTGAATCTCTTTGATATCAATACCCTCCTGTACCATCTCCCACAGAGGGCTGGAAGACAAATGGAAGAAAGAACAAAACAATTCAATTCCATCCAATTCAATTCCATTGACAAATGCAGAACGGCGCCTTTCTAAAGCATTTCAACAAAGGAAAATTGGTTTCAACGGGCATTAAAGGGCCATCCACAGTTTTCACCATTTTTGTAGCATACAAATCAGAGTTGATGATTCCTTTCTATTAAATGTGTATTTGCCGCTTTAAAATGTGCAAAAACTGGAAAAACACGTAAATCATTTTAAAACCTGAAAACAATTGCACACGTCTTGCCTTTAAAAAAAAAATGAATCAACAATTTCAAAGAAACCTACTACTTAATTTAGTGAATGAAATCAGTACTGACTTCAAATCGGCCAATCCTAATATAGATCTTTCCTCTTGCACAAAAGGTGGTGCCTGTGACAAGTACTGCAAACATCTTTAACCTTCCTCAAAGGGTATACAACTTCTAATCCCCCCCCCTCCAGCATGGTTTGTAACCTCATGCAGAGATGATAAACCAAACAAACACAGGGCACACTGAGGGATGCTGTGCTCCTTTCTAGAATAATGTATCACTTATTATTCATTCATTATTCATTTCAGTAGGGAGAATAAACAGCATAAAATTAGATACAACGAAACACAAAATAAACAAAACAGAAATACCATATTTTCTTTAAACATGTTAAACATTTGTAACATCACACGTCACTTATGTAACGCTCCTTTTTTTTCTAGTTACATAACGTTTCTGTGTGCTGAGAATCTCTTTTGTTAAGCCCTAAGCATTAAGGTGGTCCGTGTGCAGGAAAAATTAATTAGCTCGGGATTGTAACAGTGTAATTTCTCTTCTGCTCCCACCAACATCATCAAACCTACCTCATTTCCCTGAGGGCTTTGACGTTCCTAATGCACTGCTCTGCGGTGTAATCAATTTCCTCTTCTGTGGTGAATCGACCAATGCCAAACCTAGCGGGAGGTGAGAAATGAAACAAGAGACAAAAAACAAATGTAAAGGGCGGTGCTGACGTCACCATCTTGGAGAGACATGACAGGCAAAGTGTGCCTGGGGTGTTGATGAACACAATGACTCTCTAATGAAGCTGGCCTAAGGCCAAGGTTTCAGAATGAAACTTCCGTTCCCCAAGGAGTTGCACTGTCATTAAGGTCACATTAATATTAAGGTCTACATCAAAAATAAGGTTACCTGCAGAAAACAAGGATCATATTGTTTCCGACAAGTTTTCGGCCAAAAAAATTGGTTATTCTATTTGGCCGCCGTTGGTGGCAGTGTAAGCGTTAACATGGAATGTTCAATATGTATAGTTCTGTACATGTACCATCGATCCAAACTGACAGAAATAGCAGCCTAGGCGGGGAATCTACTCTGCTGAAATAAAGTCTTAGGGGAAATTCATTCAATGTTCATGTACTTTACAGTGATGTGCCTTTCCACTGTTTGTAGTTGAGAAAGGCACTCAAGAATTAAAGAACAAAAAGTTGCCCCCCCATATCTGCTCTTTAAGGTGACATTGCTACACAGAGTATGCAACAAAGGCAACACGGGCATTCAGGGGGCACACAGTGTCTTCTGACCATCTTTCTTTGTTTATCTTTGTTGGGTAGGTTTCTTAATCCTCTGAATAACCCCAGAAAATGCTGAGGCCAAACCCTCCACATTTTCCTCGATGTCGAGGAATGCATCTTTTTTGCCTAAGTAGTATCGTATGATTATTTTGACATCACTTTGATGAAAATTGGACACACCGTATGCACGATATTTCCAAGACTGGTCAGCAAAAACATTAGCTCTTCCCACTGATGAAGAGCCCACAGCCCGACATGCATGAGGGTGCAACTATAAATAGCCAGAACAACAAAATCCTGTATTCGATTTCATTGAAATGTAATACTTTTACCCATTACAAATACCTTGCATGGCAAGTGAAAAAAAAGGGTAATGCACAGCCAAGATTTCACAAAATACCAATTTCCAAAAGCAAGTCAGCAAAAAATATAATCTCCCACTGACATGGGATCACAGGCTCACGGGCCAATTCAAATGGATACATGAACTGTAAATGACCCTAAATCAGAACCCTTGTATCTAAATGAATTAAAACTCCGCAATAGATGTCTTCAAATTCTTGCAAGATATCAACAAAAATTGAGAAGGAACAAAGCCAAACACCACTCCCTTGGAGGAATGTTAAAAAAAAGGCTCTTTAACCATCAAAGAGTAACGTTATTTTGGCCCATCTCAGAGCTCCGAGGTGGTGGAATGTGGCTGTGCCAATCTCAATTTTTTTAAACTTGGCATGCGTGTGAAGACATTCCTTATCATTACAAAAGTTTGAACTCAATCAGGCATGCAGTTTTGTTGCTACGGTCATTTGAAGTTCAAGGCTACATGCGTGCCAGCCCACGTGCATTGAGAACTGCAGTGGAAAAAGTATACATTTTTGGCTGACCTGTCTGGGAAAATGTGCACTGCGCAAGAACACAGGGCTCGAAATTAGAGGGCAAATGTAGCTAATAAGTGCCAGTTTGTCTCATAAATGCGCCCCAAAATTATAAAGAAAGGCTCAAGTACTAACGCACACGTGTTTGTATTCTTGCCGTGAAAAATACCTGAACTTTTTTACTTCAGATCACACTTGTCACCAAACCACAACATAAGTAAAATTTTTTTGGGATGTCACTGTACCGAGCGCCAGCGGCAGGTCTTACACACGCGGCCAGGACCAACAGCACTGAAGTTCCATAATGCATGCGACTGAAACTACTGTACACGTACATTTTATATACTCAGAGTACATGTACATGCGTACATTGATATGTATCTGCTGTATTGCCGGCCAGCTCAAAGTGCAAACCTTGTGTATAATAGCATTTGGGGACCATTTGGTCATTGGGTTGTGACTGGCTGCCAATGAAACATCAGTATTCATACATGTGTCTGTGGGACTCATTACAGCCATTCCTGCGTGAGCGGATGCTGTGACTGACAATCTCGGCTCACTGTAGCACACATACATGTCACTGTGAATTTATGTTTCGACATTTAGGTTAGTTCGTTTTCGCTTTCGCCTATAGAGGGTTTTGTTACAACTGGCACGGGCCGGAGTACACAAAGTGTGCATCATCGCCAGTATGTGCATCGTTTTGTGTACGAGCTTTCAAACAATTTTTGGACGTTAACTTATTGAAATGTCATTACAACACAAATGAATAATTGTCCAGAGAGAATCTGACCTGGATACAATCTTTGACAAGACCAACCCTCCAGTTACAAATCCGCAGAAAAAACAGTACATGAAATACACCATTGACCATCAAAATCACTTTTTAGTTTACAAAAAAAATTCTGCATGTTGAATTTCTAACCCAAAAACTTTAGAAGAAAAAAAAAGGAAAAACTACCAACCTTCCCAAACTATTTTTTCAATGTAATCATGGTAATACGATGTACAACTATTATTTTGTTTCGCTTTAATTTGTTTAATTTTCTAGATCATATATGGTATATGGAAGCTACTTGCTCACATAAACTGACTACTTCAGCTGTCTAGGGAGCGAGTACTTGCTCCCGTGATGATAAGCCTAATTTCGAGCCCCGAATGGTATGTTTGAGTTTCACAAAGGTGGTGTCAAATGACAGCAAAGTTTTCTCTAAAAACTATTAAAGGCTCAGCTCCTGAAAAAAACACTGCAGCCAAATCAGAAAAATACAAACCCCAGCTGTTTGTGGGTTAAAGCTTATAACTGCCAAGGCATTAAGTCAGTCATATGTGACCCACTTTGTGAAAATGAGTCTCAAGTTTCCAGAGCCACTTTGGAGTAAAAAGTCCTTTAGAATAATTCTGCACTTTGTAAATCGATAGGAACCCGTAGCATTTTTCACCATGGAGTATCCACTTTCATCAAGACGCCAAACTGAGTGATACATCAAAACAAAAAACGTCCATTTGCTCTTTCCAATACAAATGAAAACTCCAGAAGTGGCCTTGGCGACTTAAGACTCATTTTCATGGAGTGGGTCACATACGGTATGTACTGTAATAGTGGCTCTGTCTTTGTCAATCTTGTATTAAAACTTTTGAATGTCTCGGTGGACCTTTGAAGGATCAAGGAGTAGGCATACAAATGGAGGTCAACAATAACAGAGGAATTTCAAAGAAGTACGCGGACTTGCTACAACATTTTCCAACTTGTAATGGCATAAATGGGAAGTAAAAAACGTTAGGAAATCTGCTCATCCAAGGGAAAGTTGCATTCTTGAAGGAGAAAGTTCAAGAACATATTCTCAGCATTTCATCCCTACATTTCTGAAATATCTTCCCATTAACTAAGATATTATCTCCCATTAACTAACGTCTGACATGTTTTTACCCAAGTTACCTGATGGAAGAATGAGCCAGGTCTTCAGCGGCTCCGATGGCCCGCAGCACGTAGGAGGGCTCCAGGGAAGCCGAGGTGCAGGCACTGCCCGATGACAGGGCCACGCTCTTCAGGGCCATCAGCAGTGACTCCCCCTCGATGTAGGCGAAGGAGAGGTTGACGCAGCCCGGGTAGCGCTGCTCAGGGTCACCGTTCTGGATCACATCCGAGACCTGGCCAGTCACCTTGGAGATGAGGCGTTCCGACAGGGCGGAGATACGCTTATGGTCGTACTGGGAGCAAAAAACAATGAGTGTTGGTGTCTACTTGCTGTTGCTTCGTGTGGAGATTGGATGCTCAACAAATTGGTGGCACAGACCAGGTGCCTTCCGCATATTACCCTTTTGTAACACGTTGCCCAACCTTTTTCAAAACGTCAAAAGTAACAACAATGTGAGAACCAACTCAACCAAGCCAGTAGTGACGGACCCTTGGGCTAATCATCTACAGGGGCGAGATTTGCGGCAACTGTCAAATCTGGAACAAAATGCCTCCTTAAATATGTCCCTCATTCCTCCATTTCAACAATTGATCGCACCATGTGGTTATATTATCGCACCATGTGCACCCAGGTGCCTCCAGTTTCCTTGCTTGTTGAATTTTTTTGATTAAATTCTGACAATACTCATCTTCCCTTCGCTGCCTCTTATTCGGCCTGACTTTCGAGCCACAAAAATATCCATGGATTTTTTAAGTCTTCATCAAGTGAAAGATTTCTACAGCAACCAATGATTTTGAGAGCTTTTTTAATTGATCAAAGTGACAAATTTTGAGATGTTCCCTTAATAAATTCAAACAACGGACCACAGCTCAAACAACACAGTGTCCTACCTCCATCTCTTTCAGAGAAATACGGCAGGCTTCGCCGAGTCCAACGATGAGCGGCGTGGGGAGGGTCCCACTGCGCATGCCCCGTTCCTGGCCTCCGCCGCTCTGCAAGGCCTCGATGCGAACACGGGGACGACGCCGGACGTAGAGTGCCCCAATACCTGCCCAGGCAAAAGCAAATACTAACTCAAACACAACCGCAGCGTTATCTATGGGCGAGATACATCATGGTTCACAGATTTTATCATACAAATCGTGGGCTTAAAAGTTGAGCATCCAACAGAGAGAGAGAAGGACCTTTTTTTAATATTGATAAACCATTTTCTATAGAGTGAGACACTGCACGTACGTACCAAAGGCAGACCCAAAACCAAATTTTCAAGGGGGGGAGTCATTCGGGCCCTCAAACTATTTTCATGTAACTTTTTCAGGCCTTACTGACGCGTGACGCTGCCTTTTGGGACTTTCTACATACTTCTGGTTGGAAGAGAAATGAAAGAGACCAAAAATTCACCTTCGCATCTTTTTTTTTTTTAAATTGGCTTTCTTTTGGGGGGCTACTACACACAGCAATCTGTCTAACACATAAAAAGGTTCAGAGATCCACTGCCAGGCAATGAACATGGTTTGCAATTTTTTTTTATTTCAGGAACGTAACAGCTGTCTTCATAAAATTGGAAAGGTAAAATTTGTCTGTGTAATTTCGATCCCTTTCACTCAGACCTCTGAAACACAATCAATACCCTCTCCAAGCTGTTACAGTGTCTCAAGAGGGCAGGTGCAGGAAACCTAGTTTGATCACTACCTTTTGGGGCGTAGATCTTGTGGCCGCTGATGGACATCAAATCAACATTCATCTTGTTGACGTCCACTGGGATCTTGCCCACGGCCTGGGCTGCATCCGTGTGGAAGAACACCTTGTGGGTACGGCACAGCTTGCCTGGAGAGGGAAGTGCACGAAGGCATGAACAGACGAGAAAAATGGTCCAAAACTGGGCTTGTGGAAGGTGTCACATGTGGATTGCCATTTCATAGCCTTCTGTTAGTCGCACGATCTTGGAACGGGAAAGGTAAATCTCTAACAGTTGGTCGAGCACAGATTATTAACTGGATTTATCTGATGGTTTGGATTACCACATCACAAACACAGTGCATACACCTAAGCGGACAGGTTGTTAAAGGAGAGACACAACAGGTCTGAGTGTACTTTTAACAAAAGGACGATTGAATGCTGCGATGAAACAAATGGACAAAATCAAAACTGAAAACTTTGTATCCATGCCGTGTCAACAAATCTCAGTAATCCCAGGAAGTGTGGCCCAATCTAAAAAAATGAATCAGATGTTGCCAGAACCACTTTTGAGTTAAGGGTTTACAAGAACCTTGCAACAATGAAAATCAACGGGAACCCAGAACATTTTTCACCCATGTGATGCCTTTTGTCCTCGGGATACCAGACCAAAACAAAGAGTCCAGTTCGACCTTTCTGACGCAAGAACAAAAGAACTGGGAAAAAAAATTGCTTAAGGACTCATTTTGTGGGATCTGGCAACAATTACAGACTGATATCTCACCTATTTCAGCTATGGGTTGCTTAACTCCAATCTCGTTGTTGACCATCATGACACTGGCAAGCAGAGTATCCGGGCGAATAGCCTCTTCAAAAACCTACGTGGGAAAAAGAAAGCAAAAAGTTACATGAGCGTGCTCTAATCCCAAACAACAGAGAGTGCTTTGCTGCCAAACAATGGGGAGAAATAGGAATGGGGGTGCTCTCCGTAGACCGTATTCACGTCAAAGCTTATATTACATCTTATTCCCTGAATCTGTTTTATACATTGTGAACAGTTGATTACAACGGCATCAGACTATTTTATGATTGGCATGCGTTCCCACCCTCCCGTTCAATATTTTTCCAGATCCAGCTTAGAACAAGGAGGTATGTTTAATCAAAAGTTTGAAATTATCAGAGTAAACAATTTATTACTTCCATTTTTACTCTCAAATTGCAAAAAAGTAAAGAGTTAACCAAACTTCCAACGTCGGTAATTTCAGTATGGTCTACAATCTATTCCACTTGTTTCCGTGTTCTCCTCGTCTGCTTACAGTTTGGGGAGTGATGCATGCATACCAGGGAAGCAGGGTTTAAGCGGTGACAGGGAGAGGAAAGTCAGTTCTAGAACTCAAAAAGATGGGGGGGGGATGTGGGAACCAGTTAGCAAGTGAGAGTACCTGCGCCACTTTTCCACTTTTTCTGAGTTACTTCAATCACATGTTGCAAATGGTCCAGATACAAAACAAATTTTCAAAAAAATGGGCACAAAATAAAACTGTACACAAACTAGACATGCTGGATACCAAACATGATTGAAAAGCACCAAAACGTAACGTCCAAACACTTCTTTCTGAGCAGTTGCAGCTGGCCCTGTAAAAACTGTACGCATACTGACTTATAACTGAGGCCGAAGGTGCCGAAAATGACAATTTTCTGGCAGGGTGCAACCCAATTCGTTGGCTAATCAAGATACAAGCACTTTTCCTCTTTCTATACGTTCAATTTTCTTTTGGAAAAAATCTCAGTTACGGCTGTTGTACAAATTTCCTATGGATTCATTTCAGGCCTGCAAGTACACTTGCAAAATGCAGTAACTTCCCCTACTTTTACTCCTAGGTCCAACAAAGCCTTACTTTAAGGTCGACAATGCCGTTGGATTGCACAGGCAAGTAGGTCACATCAAATCCTTCGGCCTCCAGAGCTCTGCAAGAATCCAGAACGCACTTGTGCTCCTGCCAAAAACAGGAAAAGAAACTAAACACAGGCATGCCACTTTGGCTTTGACCAAGCAACAAGGAAATTCCAATTCTTACATGAGTTTTTCCAATTTTCAATGGCGTGAGTGCGAAGTGTTAACAAGGAAATCAGCGGATCTGAGGATAAGTTGCATGCCTGTAAACACCGCGAACACGGACTTTCAACTTTGTACAGTACAAAAGTTTCAACTGTAGTTCTCCAGCTGGTAGCCCAATGTTAAAAGCCGTGAAATATTGAACTTGGCTGAACCTTGGCAGTGAAAGATGAAGAAACTTGCCAGTTTAGCGATAGGCAGAATACAACAGACCAATGCCAAATGTGCAATTCAATAATTGAGTGAGGTGAAACACAAATACTGAGTGAAAAACTTTAAATGCACTTGTCACCAGTTCCTCAAAACAACAGTTGAAGAAATGGAAGCAGTCAATACTTGATGCTGGATATGGCTGGAGATCCATTCACTCGTCGCCATGCATTAAGACCAATCTGGTTCGTAAGTGTGACATCATTTCAGTTTAAACCACGCCCACTGCACATGCGCTGCACAGAGTGACATGCATTGATCGCCGTTAACGCGGAACCATGGAATCGGAAGTTAACACGCAACTTCAGCTTTGGTCCAATGGAAGCCTGAAAATTGTGGCACATCCAACTTTGTGACGAAGTCACTTATGAAACGGATTGAGATGGAAGTTGAACATGTGTTTGGAACAAAGGCACAAGCTATGATGCAGTCAATTTATACATGTAGTCATTAAAAAAGCTTCACAGGTTAACAAAGCCTAATAATCATTTTATAAAAACTGCCCAAATCTTCATTTGTAGTGAGTTCTGCGGGAAGTGTGCTTTCCAGTAATATATTTGAGTTATCTTTTCCTGAAGATGACATCAAGCTCTTCAGAAAGCAATGCAGACACACCAGGTCTTTAAGAAATGCAATAATGCTGTACAGATCTACTGTGAAGGCCAACTCACCGTCTGTGTGGTTAAGATGTGCTTCTTACGGGACTTGTAGAACCGGCCAACACCCTGTGAAAGTGTAAAAGAGGATCGGTATTTCGGGAATAAATATTAACAACAAAACATAATCATAATTGTTTTCATTTCTGCAGAGAAAAAGCAAAAAGGATTAGATGAAAACATATGCATATTCTTGTAAAGGGGCACTGAGTTTGAAAATCCTCAGAGGTTTTCAGTGTGTTTATGATGAAATGGTAAAACTATGGCTGTTACAGTTAGGTCCAGGAAGGCAGAGGTAAGTTGAATTTAGGGAGTAGACTTTGAAGATCTAATAGCTGGATTGTCATAACAATCTAAGTTTTTGAACACCTCAAAAAGAGACCAAGGCCTTGGCGAAGGGGTCCTTGGAAACTGTTACTTTCACTGAAATTCCACGCCTTATAAACAGAAAGTTTTTGGTACCTTGACAGAGATGTTATTGGACTCCGTGGCGCCACTGGTGAAGATGATCTCGCGCGGGTCTGCTCCAATCAGCTGTGCTACGTGCTGTGAGGTACAAACACGAGGACTAATCATGAGTGACATATTGGAGGAAAAGCCAAGAGGGCTTACACTGCCCCCTGTGCAAGACCCTTTGCTGCCCACTTCGTCAAGCTCTGTCGAGGAAATGTCACAAAGGTGTGGGTTCTTCCATGAGGTTGGGGCACAATTTGTGACGGCGTTCATCGTTACATGGGTTCCATAAAATGAACAGCTATTCCCCTGTGTTTGGATTCAAAATTGACATTGTTACACATCTTGCATGGCTGAATACGGAGGTTTGTGTTATGGTCATAGAGTAGATGACCTACTCTGCAAGTCATGACAGGTCGAAAAAGTTACCGATGCAACAAGGACACCATCACAGATTGCGCCCCAACCTCATGGAATGGCCCGTATCTCTTTGTCAACATTCATCCCCTGCTAAATCTACTGTACCACTACGTTTGATTCCTTTCCCTTGTGCTTGCTCATGTGAGTGTGACTAGGATTCTGGCCCAAGTAACCAACCTGCCCTGCTGGTTAAGGAGCATCTTGAAAGTCAGGAATGTTCGCGTTCAGTTGAACCATTTCCCATTGGGACGCTATGTGCTGAGCGTACACAACTTTGAACAGTTTGAATTATTTCAAGAGCTTAAATCATGCCATGATCTTTTGACCCTAACCATTTGCTCTGCAACCTGAGATCTTTCATTTCTTTAAAAATATCCACCCATACGTGCACCTATAACAAAAGCACCATTGAGGGCCAGAGAATTGAGCAAAACACGCTGTTCAATACTTCATCAAACTTCCAACTGACTAGGTATTCTCCAACCCACTTACTGCTCTAGCGTTCTCCACAGCATCTTCACTCTCCCAGCCGTAGGAATGAGTCCTGGAGTGGGGGTTTCCAAAGTAAGCCAGTGAGTACGGCATCATGGCATCCAGGACACGTGGATCCTGAAAAACAAACACCATCAAACTGCAGTGAAGACAGAGGCCTGTCTTGAGTGGAATTGTACAGATCATGGATAGGAGTATCTTGTGGAAGTTCAATGTTACTATTAAGATCTTGTTCCAGATCCAATGTGGAGAAATTGGGTTTTTTTGTAAGTGTATGTGAACAATTTTTTTTTTCTGTCTAAACTGAAGTGGGCATTGCTCGAGAAAATGTGTTCTTTCAAAAAAGTGTGTAAAATGTCAATAATCACAAGAATTTCATAGTTTCACCATGATACATGAAGGACATTCTTTCACACCTGTGTACTGCAAGTACACATCAGTCATTCACGAAAGCAACTACTGACACTTCCTACCCAAAACCTATCTGGGCATCACCATGCTTATGGTTGAGTACAGTAATGACACACATGGTGCTCTCCAGCGGCGAATAAGCACAAGCAGCACAGAAATGACACAGTCTAAGTCATTACTGTCGTCTGTTGCACCATGAAGTGACATATCATGGATAGTTGCCGCACCATGAATTGATGTATCCTGTGTACAAAGTCTATGGACGGTATGTCGCTTGGTGGTGTACCACAACTATCCTACACGTCACTTTGTGGTGAAACCTATCACCTATGTAAACCATGAAGGTTCCTCACCAGGGGAGTGGTGGACTGGGCATCCATGTAGAGTGCCCTCCCAGCAAAGTCATCCTCTTTCACAACTTCAGCCCCTATATTTAAAAAAAAATTATTGATTAAAATGAACACATGTAACTCATGAAATTATGCAGAAGCAATCTCACAAGAGACAGTCTCTTAGACACAAGTTGTGGATCGCATGAGAAGCGGAAAGTTGGATGCACGAAAGAACAATATTGAGAGAAATGTACAAGGTACCAGTACATGTATGAAAATTATATTGATGTATTTCTTGCAAAATCAGTGTCACACTAGTTCATGTAAAGTCGCACCTCAAAACACCAGGACTGTTTTTCACAAGCCTGTGATTTTCATATACATGTATACTCATGTTTACATGTACATAATTCAAAGCTTTGGAAACACTGCTCTATGTCCCAGGGTGTATATGCAATTCCCTATAAATCAATTGTAAGTAAATTAAGGCTTCACTGCATCTGGTCGGAGTAACTTAGACCATACTTAAATACATGTATTGCCTTTATTAGCATTTGGACATGATCTCAGCATAGCAGGGCTAAAGCAAATTTGCAGTGGCAGCTTTACAGATAATTTAAGGACACAACAGAAACCTCAAATTTCACCTTCAAAACGGCTGCATAAATGCTTGAAATGCCAGATACTAAAAGTCAAGTGTGAGGACCATGTTGCAGGTACATGTACTTAGACTTGAAAAGTGCCATTTTTCGTAAAATGGCGAGGGCTCCTTGGTGTTATCATTTTCAATGTAGCACATCAGTCTAGGCAAAGTCTCACACCTACATGTAAGTAGCGCATCCATATAGAACATGCACACCCTATACATGTACTGCATGCAACAGAACTGTCATTACAAGAAGGGAAGCTGCCAATCACACTCATGAAACAGCATGGAGAGTGATGTAAGACAGTAGAGGCGCACACATATCACAACTCGGGGACTGTCCCTGTACTTGAAGAAGTCCCACAGCCTGAAAGAGAGAATTTCTCCTTAAAAAGGGGACATTTTTCCCAAGTGGGCTTAGGTAAAAAATATCCACATGCTATGATTAATTTTTTTCTCCCATCCATTGTATTTTCCATGCATATGTAGTTTAAGTTGTTATTATGACCTTTGTGCCATGTCACTTGATTAACTAACTGTATATCATAAAAAATTGATTTTCAGAAAAATTGTTTTGATGCAGTCTTTTTCCTACCCTGTACGTGCCAATGCAGACTCCTGCTGGTAATCCTAGAAGTACGTGTAAACAGTACAATTTTTTTTGTAAACGGCAGCTTAGGGGAAATGTTTCTGCTGAATCCAATTAAGGCATTAAAAGGATCCCCAGAGCAATGGTAAGATCACCAAGCCCACTTGAAAAAAAAGTCCCCATTTAGAGGGACATTCTCTCTTTCCGGGGACTGATTTTGTCCTTGAATAAAGGGCCTTCTCCAAACACAAGGACAGTCTACTGCGAGAGATCAAGTCGGGTCATGACTGATAGGCCTACTTCAAATACGGTAACACCAACGGCATGCAACACGTGCCAGGGGAGCCCTTGGAATATAACAGAAAAATTTCACTTTTCTACATCATCCACATCGATTTTCGCATTGTCATCATAAAATAAGTAAATCTAACTCATGTTAAATATCGCTTTCAGAATCAGATGACTAGGTTATTGTATCATAGGGCAGAGAAAAATTAGCGGCAGCCGTACATCCTATCAGTCACGTCAGCCTACAGGTCTGGCTAGTATCCACAAATCACCATAATTCGCACACTTAGTACTTAGACCAAAATTTGTTCTCAAAGAAACTAAATTATCATGGCTTCATTCTCACTAGCTGAAAGTTTGACTACAATCCTACATGGAATAATATTATGAAGAACATCGGATGTTACCAAAGCAACAGGAACAATGTCTTCTGCAATAAATTGAGTCAGATCGGCTGTAGTAAAACCTACATGTCCGTCACCATAATTCGGGAACGTATTTTCAAACGTCATTTTACAGGGTATCAGTAATGCCCTAAATGTACTTCTGAAAAATCTGCCAGTTTATGTCTCTTGAATGAGGAATCGTTTTTTGCATTAATTACTTTGGTTTGGTGATGCAGTTTGAACAAAACACTTTTATTAACAATAGCTTGACTTCCCATCACTTTCTCTTTTTTGTTCTCCTAGTTTAAAAGTTTTTTCAATTTCATTTCAAGTTACAGAGCAGAATGAATTTTTATTCTTTTAAATAAATCATAATTAGCATAAGTATGAGTGATCGATCTGGGTATTATGACAAAACTTCACTTTCTAAGAGTATTTCTGAAAAAATTCCCGAAATACATGTACAGCTATACAATGCCACTGAATCCACGCCAATCGTCGGCAACAGATATCTGAAAATATGAGGTGATCAGTGCTTTTTCAGGCTCCGTATTTTTTGTAACGCCCTCAGTGGTTGGCGCAAGTTGACCGAAGCCGTCATCAGTGCTTGTATCTGATGTCAACACCGATCATTAGCAAACAGCGATCATTTATCCCATTTTCTAGACAATTTCAGCCAGTTAAATTTTGTATTTAATCTGTTAAGTAGCTCTACTGAGTGGAGTGTCAGTATTCCTCTTTTAATGATTTTGGACGGGATTGTCATACTAACGCTCCACGACATTACATATGGTAAAGTGAAAACGGTTCTTAAAAATTCCCAAGACTCACCAAAAATATCTTTATCACCACCTACTGGCTTCCGCAAATGCCAATGCCAAATGGTTGGGGCTTCGAAAATCTGACTGCTTTCACTCGACACATGCACAGCAACGTTTTGCCTCCTCCCATTCAAATACAGGCATGTAGAGTTTCTGACGCAATAAGTCTATGGACGAACACGGTCCTTTAACGAAACCACAGGAAAGGCTGATATATAGTTGGGGCATAAGACGTATTGACCAGGATACAGTCATTTGTAGCACTCCCAAACATCATGATCAACAAGTCTTGTGTGCAGACCACATAAAGCCCACTCATGCGTACATTTTGAATAACCATGCATGTCCACACCATAGACTTATTGCATCAGAAACTCTACACGCCCGTATTTGATTTGGGAGGAGGCGGCAAAGAGTTTAAGTGCTGTGCGTGTGTCGAGCGAAATGGTCGGATTTCAACAGATTTTGAAGTCAGAAATATCACTGAAGCCCCACCCATTTGACGTTGGCATTTACAGAAGCCAGTAGGTGGTGATAAAGGTATTTTTGGTGAGTCTTGGGAATTTCTGAGAACCATTGTCACTTTACTATGAAATGTCGTGGAGCGTTAGTATGACGATCCCGTGCAAAATCATAAAAAGAAGAATACTGACACTCCACTGAGTAGAGCTATAGTTTCTGTTAAGTAAAACTGTGCTCTGCAGACATTTTTCCTGAATTCTCATTGGAAAAGCTTTTAAAATTCGCACACAGGCCTAGCTGCAGAAAGAAAAATGCCAACATTTAAGTAGAAACTGACGATCGATCACTGAGAGTAAATTAAGTGTCATAATTTCATTCAAGACTTGAATGACGAAAAAGTTGGATGTGCGAATATACATGTACACTGTGCAGCTGTATGCACGAAATTAGGGTAGGCTACTCCACAATAATCGTAACCCTAGGCCCCCCTAATTTGTTTCGTATACAGGCCAGATCACTATACTTCTAACACTAACAGTCTCTTTTAATATAATCAACGTGAAACTGCTGCTAATGGGCCCCAAAAGAGAAAACCGAATTTGTTAAAATTTATTTTTACCTAGGCCTACATGTACACGCACATGTACTACGTAGGCCTAGTAACTGTTTTTATTTTTCTCAACTTATGCAATTACTGGTCTGGTTCCCCGACACACGCCGTGCCAGAGTCGAAATCATGCCCGACAGCGCGAGCGCCATGCGGATTTCTTACCCTGTTGCACTGCGACGGTCCCGAACGATGCAGCTTTCTGCAGATAAGGCCGCCCAGAAATCCCTGCGACTCCCCTGACCACTCCCACTGTACTTCTGCAGATTCCTGGCAACATTTCTAATCAAATAAAATACTTTATATTTGCTAAAGATGATGTTTTAGGATTTTCACCGCGAACCCAGCTAGCTGCGCATCACCAATTCCCGAGAAGTGTGTGTGCCAAATGAGGGCGCTACAAGTTTGCGCCGGGAATGTTGTAATGTTAATGTTGTGCATGCTCGACGCGCTTAATATCTTCGGCACAGGGCAGGTCGGACTTTCGTTTAACGTTTCCCGGTGCGGAAAAAACCGGCATGCATGTTGTCAGTGAAGTCTATCTAGAATATTATCTACATGCAATAAACATTGCTGGGTGAGTGAAATCACTATCTAGCCTACGTTACATTAAATCATGCAGCGAAGAGAGCTCTGAAATTGGCCAGATTTGGGGGTGTAAATTGTTGGCCTAGATCATCAGAAGTTCATGTACATGTATGTAAGTTGGATTTCTGTTTACAAAAACGCATCAACTGAGCTGCATGATGTAGGCCTACTGACTGTTTCTGTGAAGACACGAGGGAGAAGTAAGAATGGCACGGCTGACAAGAGCTGCTAGGCTTGCGAATGTTACCGTGGGAATTAGGTGTATGGAAAATATTACAAGGAGTTTATGCTGTCATGTTACGTACAGTGACAAGCTGTCTGCAATTCAAGGTCAATGTTGGAACAAATGCTTGAATCCTGTGAATAGACTGAAAACACTCTGCTCTTGGAAGCCACTGACTTTCCTAGGACGAGTCGTCAACCAGCCTGTCCATTGGTTTCACACAACTGGGGTCCAAAATTGGTATGGCCACCTGACCATCACACCAGAACAAGTCAACTCTATTCTGCACAGGAATGAGCTTGCGGTGGAAGTAGATGCCAGCAAGTGCACCTCTGTAAAAACTTTCATGACCAACCAGTTGCGGTCAAACAACCCGGTGGAGGATCGCAGGGCGGAGGCAGCCTGTGTGATGACCAAGGCCATGCTGTTCGGCGTGTTTGACGGGCATCACGGACCAGCCTGTGCCCAAGTTGTCAGTGAACGCTTGTTCAATTACATAGCAGCTGAGGCTCTCCCATACAAAGTGCTCCAGGAGGCCCTACGGATGTTTGCCAGCGGGGAACTGCTAGAGTTAGTTGAGTGGTACCAGCATCCTAATGATTACATCTCCCGTGACAGGCAGACGCTGTTCCGGCACAGTCTGGGGCAGTACATGAAGGACAACCTGGAGATGGATTTCCAGGGGGAAGACAGGGTGGCTGACGTACTGATGACGTCATTCGACAGGCTGGACAAAGACTTATCCACCGAGGCACAGAGCACTTCCAATGGGGAATTCAACGATGAGGGGCTCCACACTGTCTTCTCTGGTGCCTGTGCCTGTGTTGCCTATGTGGAAGCAGACGATTTGTATGTGGCCAATGCAGGAGACTGCCGGGCAGTGCTGGGCCGGCAGAGCGACAACGAACCTTGGAGTGCCATCGCCCTGTCAAACGATCACAATGCGCAAAACATTGACGAGGTCAGAAGGTTACGCTCAGCCCACCCTCAGGATGAATCATCCACCGTCATCAAGAACGGTCGCCTGCTGAGCGAGCTGGCCCCCCTCCGGGCCTTCGGGGATGTGCGCTACAAGTGGAGCCAGTCCCTCCAGCACCAGGTACTGAACCCCTGGTTCGGCACTAATGTCATCCCCAAGAACTTCCACACTCCGCCCTATCTGATCGCCACCCCCGAGGTGATCCACCACCGCCTCACCCCGGATGACCGCTTCCTCATTCTTGCCACCGACGGACTGTGGGACTTCCTGACCCCCGAGAAGGCCGTCAGCCTGGTTGGGGAGTTCCTCCTGATGAGTGACAAAGTGGGCAACTTCCGCCCCCCGTCCACTGACATGACTCTTGAGCATATTCACCAGATGCTGTCCAGGCGCAAGGCAGCCCTGTGGCCGAGGGATGACAACGTAGCCACCCACCTGATCCGCTACGCCCTGGGTGGTGTTCACAACCGGTTTGACCACCATCGGTTGGCCAACACACTGAGTCTACCAGATAACGTAGTCAGGCAGTACAGGGATGATATCACAGTGACAGTTGTGTTCTTTCAATGACAACTGTCCAACAATAGCAAAAAAATCCATTGAATTTGGATTTAGTGTTCAATGAAGCTTTCAACTTTGCATTCAGTAAATGCCGAAGGAAATGGCTATTCCTGTAGATATTAAGATTGAAGTGTTTCTGACAATGACAGTGAAATATGGACATCCTCTGATCAGTAACTGTAAGGTTTACTTATTTGTAGAATTTGATGTTTTGTACTCATGTAAATGAATAACAATACTACAGTTATTAAGAAAAACAGGTCTATTAATTAGTCAAAGTGTTACCCACAACATCCAGGTATTTTTTTACAAGCCTTCAGACGACTCTGAGTGTGCAGTGTTGATACAGGTACATGTAAATATACGTCAGCTAAGGGCCGAAAACCCACAATATAAAATGTGCAAATACATACACTGTATGTGTAAATGTTCTTTCTTGCACAAGGTGGTACAAATTTAATGGAGTACTTTTTAAAGTGGAATATTTATCAAGTATTCTTGTCGTTGTTGGTCAGATTTTAATTAACGTAATACTCTAAAGTCTCAAGAATCCCACATGCATGGAGTTTGCCAGCAGTCTTTTTTACCCTCTTTTTCTTGAACTCATGACAAAACTAGGAAGTAAATACCAGGAGTCACTGTCCATGTGTTGCAGTCGAGACCCCTTTGACTTGAGACCATCACAAGACAACACAAGACCTCCTATCTGAATTCAAAGTCATGGGCAAGTAAAAACCACATCGGAAACATTACTTTGTCATCGTTCACCCTGATTTGCTTCTCAACTATAACACGGGCTACAATGTTTTTTACATGTGTTTTGCCACCTGGATGTATGTTGGACCACATGTACACCGAAAGGTCTTGCTGATACATTTAAAGTATAAACAAAACAAACTTGTGTTGTATTTGCATCCTTTTGACATGTAAAGGATACTGAATGTACTTTCTGAAATGTGACCTGCCACCGCAAAATGACCTGAAAGTCCGAATTTTCAAAAATTAAGATACTTAGTATTGATGTCTTTGAATTCAGCACGAAGAGAGCTTTCCAGTGGCATGTACATGGAACACTTGGGGTAAAAGTATAAGGCGACTATGAAACATTATTATGGCGACTGTGTGTCATTGTTTCCGACATTGTTTAAACATTTCTGACCGGGCACGAATAATGCTATCATCGACATTGCTGAGAAAATCACATTTTTAAATATCTGATGCTGCGAAAAAAATTTGGAATTAAATAGACGGAATACTCTTTCAAAATATTACATTTCCAAATATTACTGTACAAAAGCCATCCCCTTCAATATTTGGCTTTGAACCCTCAAAATAGCAAAGTGCGCAATGCCACTTTATGCTCATTTTGTCATGCTGGGTCGCAAATACGTAAGGTTAAATGTGGGCACATGTACACTGTATAAACAGTTCCGGGCTCTTAAAGCTGGTTCATACATGTACATGGACGTGTACTTCATGCTAAAGTGATGTCCAACTAAACTTGACATTAACTCTGAATTTACAGGGCATCCATAATGTCCGACGTGAACATCCCTTGGCATTTAAGCTTTCATGTGACATACATGTAAATGTATACAGTATAGTGTGTCAACCAACCTTCACGCTGCACATGAATGTTACAATATTTCTTATTAGGCCATCCAAAAGAAATTGCTCTGTCAATCTTGAACATTTTGTCTGTGATCATTGTATATTATTCAACACTTGTGTGGCTTTGGATCTGCTCTCTGAGACATATCAATTTTGAAATGTTCTTTGCAGGCAAAGCGCCAGTAATTCTGTTTGCGCTTGCCCGACGTGTTCTTTCTAAATTGAATACAAGAGAGCATGTATTGAGAAAGCATGTGTTTGGAGACTTTTTAAACCCAGATTTTTTTTTCTCCAGTATGCAGTTTGGAGAATATACATGTAACACTGGATTGTTTTTGAGTTTTTAACAAATTTGTATGGTCTCTGGTCTGAGCGTGAAGCAAGGTTGGTGCGACAGTTGAAGAAAACAAGAAAAGAAAGCTACAATAAGCCTTTGTACTGAAGCCGTCTCACTTTGTTCACGTGCAGTTTCCCAATTGCGGCCCTCTGTCTATGAGCACCATAGGAACAGGAACAAGTTAACAGCGTGTAGGGTCAGTAGTGCAAAGATCTATTGTCCTGACAGACTGGCTTACTTTGTTAAGTGCAGCATTGTCAGACAGATGTTCTATGCATGGTGGTGCTAACATGAAATATGTCCTCACCAAGGTTCCGGGAGTTGGTTCAGAAGTAATGGTCCCAACGTGGAATAACATGCACCATTGAGAAGTAGGCAGCTAGTGGCTGCATCTACAGTACTTGTCACAGGCATTTTATTCCATGTCCATGTACATACATGTTCATGTTCTTGTAAAACCAGCTGGCAGTGTGGCCCTAGGCAAAACTATCAGACATATACATGTACGTGAGTGGAGCCACTGAAATAGACTTCGATTGCATCAGTCGTGTCTTTCAAACCAGCCATCAGCTCAACCGTGTTTAAATGTATTCATTATTCCACGCTTAATGTCAGCGCATTTGAACATATCTATATGAAATTTGCGCTTTACAGATGAATTAATTATTATTATTATTATCACTTCAAATTATTTCAAACCAGCCCTTTTGACCACTCAAGCCAAAAGAAATGAAACATGGCTTCAGCTACAGGTCATGTGACAGTGAAATAAACACACTCTTTTATTTCCACGTAAAATCTGATGTACATGGTATCTACAGTTATAAAGGATGGTTAAGGCACATACATGTAAATACGGCACAGGAAACCATGCACAGCACCATGTCCAGTGTGCCTGTACTTGCATCTAAGGAAATGCATCCATTATTGTGACATTCAGAACTCGTGTAGCATGCTGCCTCAAATGACTCTAAGCCTTCACAATCTGAACCAAAACCCTGAGGAATGCACTTCATAAATTAAGACTGTCTGCAAGATTTTTCACTTCTTATCCATAAAACAAGCTTTGCGGGCAGTGATCGATGCAACACACATACTATCCACAACAGCTGTGGGTGGCTTTCGCCAGCACAGTAATTGCGAAACAGAAAACTAAACTGGGGCTTACAAAGCCGCAACTAAACATTAAGGCTGTGGCTCAGAAGTAGCACGTGCACCTACTGTATGAAAGCCGTTGGTCCCAGTAACAGGACTCAGACACACCCCAAACGACTTGTAAGTACATGACTGTACAACCTGCCATGACATCAGTACATTTTTTTAATGAAGGGTTCCTTTGTTTGCTCGTAAACCCTGGTTATACTGTACGTGGCTGTGTTGCCGTCACTAAATGGATTCATCAATCAGCGATTTGCATGCACTGTACATGTACAAAATGTACGTACACAGCGTATGCATACATGTACAATGTACTTCACTGAATCATGAAATACAGTCCCGATAGATCAACTTGGACAGTGGTTAAGTACAGGGGCATAAAGACTGGGGGGCATGGCACCAGTCAGCAAATAGAGCTGCGGTTGGCAAATGAATCCAAACTTGGTACATAAACGATACAGGTTCCCCTGAAGCACGACGTGTAGCATACCATGGATCTCAATTTTTCCGCACTTTGTGAATTTTACACAAGACGGTAAATTGACTCTGGTACCCCTCCCCCCCAAAAAATGCCTTTGCCATGCCCATGGGCAGGTAATGTACCTACATGGGTGTACGTGTACGGACATATTTTTATTTGACAAGCAACAGTCAGGGAATGAATACGCCGGCAAAGCAGCCATCCGATGAAAACACCATTCAGCATGATGTTCCTGCTTTAATTTTTCAATGATAAACGTGACGTAAGTTTAGCAGACCTGGACCTTTAGTGTTTGTCCTTGACAGTTATTGTCACACCGGCAAGACCTGAACATTGTAACTTACTACGAACAAGAGATCCCTGCCGGGACGCTTCTGTCTCTGCAAGGAGCATATTGCTGAATTTGAAGTAAAAATAGGAAGATGCACTGCATTCAATGTAATTACAATACCCGTATACCACGTTTGGAAGGATTAAGTTTCTGCTCCCCATATCCTTCCAAACACACGAATCAGGAAAAAACATGTACAAAAAGGATAAATACTCATTTAGTCGAATTTTTAAAAAAAATGGACGGTGGACCAACCACCTTCAGATCAAAGAACAAAGATCTGACTGGCCAAATAGAGCACCAAATGGCATTTCAACTACAGCCGAACCTCGCTAATAAGAGCACTGTTAACACAAGACTCTGCTTGTAATGAGGAAATTAATTGTCTGGTCCCAGTCCTTTGTTTTTCAATGTTTTTATTCCTGATAATGCAAGGTTCCTGTTATAACATGGTAATTTGTTAAATCCGAGGACCTCTTAATAACGAGGTTCGACTGTATCCGGCAGGGCTAAATCCTCAAATTTCAATAGGATTTTGCCCACACCAGAGTGTACCCTAGGGTATCAGGCTAAAGATTTAACCACTGAAGTATTTCAATGACATTTTGGTAGAGCAGGATTTTTTGTGCGTGTATGCATTCCTAATATTCACATCTCCACATTCTAACAAAATGTACATATTTACAGTGACCTGACCACAAATGAAAATTGGCAACGATAGAGTATCAACGAATGAAAATCATCTAGACTGTGGCCACAGTCCTTGTCCAATAACTGGAGCAATTTACATCCCCCCCCAATCCTTATCCCTCAAAAGATCTATTTCTAAATCACAGGCTGACTTTAGGTATCCATGGGACGTTTTTCAAGCTATAGCATTTTGATTCTTTTTTTAAATGATGCAATCTTCGTTTCTCACGTGTCGCCCTCCCGCGCAATCACGGCCGACTTCTGCGAGGACATGTGACTTGCAGGGGTGGACGGGTGGCTGGTGACTGCCTGGTGGCGGCTGTTCCGCGAGTGGGTGGAGCGAGGGCCGCTGGCCTGACGGGGGATGATCTGGTTGTCGGTGACCACGGTGAGCCCGTCGTCGTGGTAGTTAGAACTCTGCTGGTTCGTTGGAGAACTTGGCTGGTGACTCAATCCAGTCTCCCCAAAGCTCAGTATCGTGTACTGACGCACTGTGTGAGACGGAAAAGAAAGAGGGAGCATGTATGAGCCCCAGCTGGTTGAAGAGAGGGCACAAATTTCCTGGCAACAGAGGCTCCTTTGGTGGGAACTGCACTTGGCTGGTTCGCAAATGAGTATGACATGCCTGCATTACGGTTGTGTCACTACCAACAAAACGTAGACTTCAGCATGGCTCTTTCCACCTGATGAGGGGTTGCTTCTGCTCAACTTAGGCGGCGAGTGTCATTACGCATGGTCAAATACGTCAACTGCCGCTGCAGACATTGAGACCTTTTAAGACCATCACATGACCCCACAAGATCATCACTAAGACCTACATGTACTGTAACAAATGCATTCCTTTTCTCACTGTTCACCCTGTTACTTGTGGCTGGTCTTGTGACTAGTCTTGTGTATGTACAATGTATTTGTGACTGGTCTTGAGCATGGTCTGGTGTCTGGCCTGGTGATGGTCTTAACTACAACAGTGTAAACTGCACTGTCCTAACATTTGCAGCATCTCTTCCAAAGTCTTATTGGATACATGTATTGCAAAATGAAACTCGAGGTGATTTCTCCAGTAATTTTGTTTTAAATCTGCACTAGATGGAGTGAATTCAGCTCTCTATTTTGGGGTATCACTCAGTTTGAGGTTCCGATAAAAACGGGCATTATGTGGGAGAAAAAAAATGTTAAGGATTCCTCTGTACATTGAGTAAAGTTTTTTTAATCAGATTAAAGGCCTGTAAGTCAAAAAGGCTCTGATAACTTGCAACTCATTTTAGGGGGTTGGGTCACAATTATGTCTCAGCTCATTAACACCAGACAACGCTGGCCAAAGCTCCCCTCAGGTAAGCACTACCGACATACATGTACGCCATCTTTCTTCACACTTTTCATAAGACAATTTCACCGGCAACTCTTGTGCAACATAAATATGTGACCCACTTTGTGAAAATGAGTCTTAAGTTGCCAGAGCCACTTTGGAGTGAAAAGTCCTTTAGAATAATTTGCACAGTGTAAATTGATAAGAACCTGCAGCCTTTTTCCCCATAATGTATCCACTTTCATCAGAATGCCAAACTGAGTGATAGAATGTATATCTACATCAAAACCAAAAAACTCAATTTGCTCTTTTCAATACAAATGAAAACTACAAAAGTGGCCTTGGCGACTTAAGACTCATTTTCACGGAGTGGGTCACATATAACATCCCCCAACGCAAAGTAAATCCTCTAGTAACATGAATGAGGGAACCTTATTCCTGTTTAGCAGTCAAACACTTGTACAATGTAATATCTCACAGCACAGGGCTCTGCCATGGAAGTCTCAGCATTATTTAATGTACAGAAGGTAATCCCACATGGAAGGCCTTTAAGGTTCTAAGCATATACAAGCCAGAAGTGCTTGTAGTAAAATGCCTTGCTTGAGAACACACAATTTCTTGTTGAATGTGTAACCACATACATGTACATGTATAAAAGAGACGTTATTAAAAAGAAAATTGACAGAGAGATATGATGGGGTACCCATGTGTTGACGTATTCGCAATCCTTTCATTCCTGTTACAGGATATTTCTCCAGACAGAAGGATCAGTGAGTCCAATTCTTCAAGAGGGAGGGAACACCTGATGATTTCCCATTTTTGCTCTCCGTTTGTCATGTTTGTTTTATTGTGATGTTAGTGCTCTTCAATACAGTTTAGTGTGGTTAGTACATTTTACTTGGTAGATGAATTTCCAACATGTAGGCTTGGCATCTTCCTGGTGGATTGTTAGTGTATTATGTGGGATTAAGAAGACATTGTGTGCATTGTTGTGGATAAAGTGAAAAAAACCACTGAATTGGAATGCACAAAAGCATAACAATTGGAAAAAGGAAAACAGAGAAAATGCACTACACTAAACAAAACAGTACAACAAGGTACAATTTTTAGAATATGTATTGACTGAAATCTTTTCGTCCATGCAGAATTTCCTCACCTGTAGAGAATTCTGCTGGTACTCAAAATGATTTATTTTCCAGACATAATTGCGAATGTTATCACAACTTTCTGGAACACCTCCACGGATTCATCAATTTTCTCAGGACGGGTGAAACATGGAATGCCTTTCAAGAGGATTTAACCTTTGCGAAGAGTTCTTGTCAATGAGTGCACAGATTTAACATAGTTGTTAACGTAGAGAATTAAGATGACATCTTCTGATTTAGTCTTCCATGCTTATCATGCTTAAAAGCGTAGCTGCAATCAACGTTTTTTATACAAACCTTCAAAAGGCATTTTTGTGTCTCAATTAACCTTATTTTCGACTTTTTTTTCACTCTTTCAAAGGGTATTTTACAGTCTTTTTGGACTTTATGCGGATAAGTATTTCCATATTCATGGCCAAACTGCAACTTCACGCCAGGAAGAAGCCTCAATGTTATATGGTCTGCCCACAAACAAGTCCTGCATTTTTACAGATTTTGCTGGACTCTGCTTCTCTTCTCCGATGACTGATCATTGTTCATGACACTGCATAGCACTAAGCAAGCATCAATCCTTTCTCCAAGATGTTTTCGGTAAGTAAATTCTGGGTTCACAATTTGAACAGAGAGCCTGTGCCCTGAACTAGGGCCGTTTTCCGATATTCAACGTTAGCTTCGTCTCAGGCTTCAACTGTTTTTTTACCACCTGACTTTGAAGCAGTAAGCGCACTAATTAGTCTAATAGTGCCACAAAACATCATACAAGATGCAAGAGAGCAAAAACTTACAGTATTCCAAATTGATTTAAAAGCTTCAGGCCCACAATCAGGGATTGGTTTCGGGGACGAAACCTGAGACGGAGGCGAAGTTGAGTATTGGAAAACGTCCTAAGTCTTCTCTAAATGACTTCAAAGTAACAGTGCCCTCAGTTGTCCAGGAAGATAGGGATGATTTTAACTGCCTAAAAAAAGTGCACTTTTCAATGCATTTAACCAAACAGGAATGGAAAAGAATTTTCATATATTGAAGAAGGACACAAAATTGAAGAAAAATTGTGTCTTAGAAAAGCAGCTACACCTTAATGGGTTTATCTTCATCAAATTTTGATCTCAATATGGACTTCCCAATAAGCACACAAACGTAACAATTTTAATTCCCAGACGAAAGACGCTGATGCTATACCTCGTGATTTTGGGGCAAGCTTTTGCAAGCTTTTGCATAGCGACCACCATCTCTGGAATGGACTGGTTCCTTTGTGCCCTTTTTTCCATTGAAAACAGTGTATTGGTGCAAGGCTTCCCTTCCGTAATTAAGCAAAAGCTTGCCCTGAATCACGAGGTAGAGCAACAGTGCTTTTAGTATGGAGAATTCAAATTATTATGTTCCCGTGAATTTAAAGAACTCAGAGTACCAGATTTTATTCACAGGTCACTCGCAAAAGGCTTATTCCAAGACCAGTTAAGAGGTTTTACCTGAAATATCTACAAAGAAGTTCATCACTATTGTCACTGTTATATACTGCAATCTGTTAATTGCACAAGATGTACAAACTCGGAGGAAATTTTCACACAGGGAAAACATCTAACAGGAGCCCAGGCTGTTCACCCCAAGTGCATGAGTTATTCTTTGCTTAGTAAGATGGTAGACCAAACTTACCCATCCAACACTGTGAAATGCATGCAACAAGGCAAGGAATGCGGCAGGTGAGAGTGGCACAATACAATGGGACACTGAGCAGCAGAAATTAAAGGCCAGTTCATTCTCAGGGCAAAAAGCGAACAACACAAAGTCACAGAGACATCGCGTGTAAAATTTGGCTAAGGTTGACGGGTGATCAACATTTGTCAACTTGCAGGGCAAACTATCTGCGATGTTTTTGTCGATTCAAATTTACTTGTTCACTTTCACACTCGGCATGAACCCGCCTTAACATGCAAGAATGGATGGTGCTGCAAGACGAAGTTGGGCATGTGCAAGTACCGGGAAGTCCACGTGCATCTGTACCATACAGCTGCATGTACATTTAGACTATTGGAGAGCCGACTATGTTTACAATCATGGACAAGGTGAATGTATGTTGGAGGTGACCATTTTTGGAAGGTTGCAGTTCTTCCCCACCAAAAAAAAATTCAAGTTCTAAAATTCTCCAGTTCAAATTATCTCTTCTCAATGCTGGCTTTGAATCAGCCAGTTGACCCACTGGTTGACCAGTTGAAATGCTTCGGTGAGTATGCACCATCATGGGTTTGAGTCACACCAGAGCGAGCCAGCTTTTTGTTTTGTTCGTTACTGACCATAATGCTCTGAGCATGCACTGTGTGGTATCGTTCAATGGGAAACTTTAAGACACTGGTGGCAGCAGACATATTGGTCCTTTTTCACAATACTGCGCATGCTCAGAACTATCCGTGCATGCTCAGAACTATCCGGTCCGGTGTGTTTGTCGCTAGCAAGCTTCTCAAAGTCTCCCATTGTCATACCAAGGTGTCATGCTCAATGCACATCAGAAAGATTTCTAGAAACAGTGAGAGCAGCAAGCCAGATATTGTTGAGAAAAACAATCAATGGCCAGGTTTTTCTCTTTTCCAGTACTGTAGCAAACAAAAGCATTCCTTTGTCACTGTTCACCATGTCATTTCTGACAAGTCTTGTGTCTGGTCTTGTGTCTGGTTTTTCGGGTACATAACTTATTCTTACAATGCACAGCGATCACATGCCCAAAACTACTCAATGATGGAAACAGAAGACGATTACTAAATTGAAAAAATGCTGCATAATTTAGTCTCAGAAGTAATGACTCACTGTTAGGGTTCTTGATGTTGTTTAGGTATGGCACTGTCTTCTTGGCAACAAGACATGGTCGTTGGGAGGTGCTGAAAAAAAGGAAATATTAATAAGCAATGAAGTTAAGTCGTTGAAAATGGTTGGTTTTAGTGCTATTTTCAGTGCCATATGATCCAGCAAGGGCTGATCCTTGTACTTCTTTTAGACACGGAGAGTAGGGATTAAAAATGAAGAAATGTGAACTATTTCCACATTGTCACATTAAATTGAATGTAACAAAATTTGAGTCTATCATTTTTTTTATGACAAGCAGTTACTCCTTGAATGGAGGCTACAGCGTTCTTGCCACGGCACTGCAGGCCCCTATTGTTCATTTTATTTCACCGTGGAGCCCTGGCCTGGCTCTGTGGGCTTCAGAAATGCTAGTCTGGGTTGTTCACTGTGGTCTTAGGAATTCCTTTCTTTTCATATAAGCAGTTGTGGTACACTGATTTGGATAACTTTTACTGCAGGCTTATAAAAGCTGCCTGCAGCATAGTCTGGGTGTGTGGACTGGCGGCCAGGGCGAGGTGGGGGAAGGTGATGTGAAATTTTATCTCACATTTTCAGCGCAGAGGTGCCTACTTGTGTATCTACGTATCTTTAGTTATCTGAAATGTCTCAACTTGTGTTGCTTAACAAAACCACTACTATCTATTTATTTTTTGGGAAGGGGTTCCAGTGGTCTGTGCAGTCTTTCTGTGAGTACGTTGCAGTTTCTTTTCATTTAGTTTTGCCTTGTTCTCGCCCTTGCCACGCCCAGACTGTGGTGTCTCACCGTAGTCATCCCATGTCTTCATAATATGTGCTCTGCCAGTAACTGCATGTACATGTACGTTCTTATTTCTTTTATACACCATGTGTGATTTCCTTTGATTTATAACCTAACCAGCCCTCCCCTGGTGCTTTAATCATACTGTCTGTAGACAAAGAAATGACTAGTAGATTAGTTATTTCAGTTGTTAAAAGGTACACGGATTTCTTTTATTATCATTGTTGTTCGGTTTCTACCATTAAACTAAATGTAAAATTGCTAGTCCCCCCCTCACTGGAGGTTGGCCCCTTGTGGGTTGCTGTTACAGTATGCAAGCTGAGACCTCTCAACATGCTCAAGGGTTTCCTCCAACCCATTCCCCAATCTGCCTGCGTGTTCCAACTCACTCAATATGAGGTAAGCCAATGTGTTTGTAGTGCTTCCAAGCATCCAAGAATGCATCAGCCAGTCGGTAGTTAGGCGTGTAATACTGCAGAACCTTGAACAAGTAGGGATCTTGCCGACACCTTTAAAATCCAGGCAAAGATATCAGAAAAACATCGCAGGTACAGCAGCACGTATGGCAATATCTAACTGACTGAATATTCCTTCAAATATCCAGATGTTGTTTCCATTACTGCAAAACTTTGCCACAATGTGAGTGTGACTAGAGATGATATTTCTCTTCAGAATGGCCAATTTCGGAAAGTCTCAGCTTTTCTGTTAACCACTGGAACTGTTACTCTAAGAACATTTTTGTCCAGCAGCGGTACAATGCAGTGGATGCCAGTTAGAGGATAAATGTTTGTCAAAATGTTGGCTGTCAATTTAAGAAAAACTGTAACCACATATACATTTACTAGATAAACTCGTACTGAAACTGAAAAACTTTCAACGGCACCATAAACTTCCCCATTTCATTTCTCTGTGCACAAACAAAGGGGTACGTTGAGCTTATATTGTTCAGGTCAGTTTGGAAATGGGAATCTCACGACTTCTAAATGAATGAGTCATTTTTAATATATGAACACTGATTTTTTCTAAAACTGACACAACAATCTGTGTTACTTTCCTTTATCAAAGTCACAAAGTTAAGACCGTTTACAAAATGCCCTATCCTACACCTAACAGAATGATTCATACCCACATGCAAATTTGCACTTACTTATTTAGAAGTTCCCTCTCGGCTTTATGGTTGAAGCTTAGATAGCCCAGTGAAATGGCTGCACACCCCCTGACTTGCTCGTCTTCTGACAGCATGTACTTACACAGCAGGCTTATGGCATCTATGGAAATGATGGCAGCCGGCACTCCTGTGGATATCAAGCAAGTAATCTGAAAACATTTAATACCAAGCGGCCTATCCGTGCTCAAATCAAGCCTGGTCTCCCACTGACGTTGGACATGTTCGTGGACCCTGACAAACTCAGAGTTGAGCGAACTTATCACGGGTGGTCGGCCAGGTCTAATTCCTGCCAGGACCACTCAGGGACAAGTCTACCAGGTTTGGTGATATTGCCGGTTTTAAAAACAGCCATACACCCCAGTAGGTATAGCACAGCACAGTGGAGAGAGAGGATTTCAAGTCACAGTTCCTTCTTTGATCACATTATTACTAGAGCCTGCAGGGTTTTCGAACGTTACAAAAATAAAATCAACCAGTGGATGATGAATGGTTTCTCACGGGATATGTTCTGTGTTGAATAGAGCCCACTCATATTACGCTGGCAATCTTAGGTTAACAGAAAACTACCGGTATTTTACAGTATTCATCAATTCAGAACACAAACCTCACAAGCATTTTGAAGAATTTTCACAAATCTTTGAAATGAAAAATACACAGGAAAAAACAAAACTTTGGGCTACAAAGAAATTTGAAGTGGCAAATGACCTGCTCTGGTGTGAGCCAGCCTGGCAATGCAGTCTGCGGCCAGCGACTGGATGTACTCACTCTTGGAGCTCTCCAAGAGGTCGACGATAAGCTTAATACCCACTGCTGACGATGAGGCCTGCTCCTCATCTGGTATGATGCGAGCAAGCACGACAACCTGAAAGATGCCGAAAACATGTGTTACTTAAAACCCTCCTATGGTTTAACAGCACAAATATGTACAAATGCTAACAGTCACTCTTTTGCATGTGTTTTCTATATGGAACAAGAGGGCATGTGGCCAAGTGGTTAGGTTTGTGGCTTCCAATCATAGGGTTGGAGGTTCGAACCCAGCTGCTGGCAGTATGTTGTGGCCCTTGGCAAGCCTCTTCACTCCTGCTTGCCTCTCTCCACCCAGGAGTATAAATGGGTACCAACATTGGCTAGGGAAGCAACCTGCGATGGACTGGCATCCCATCCAATGGGGGAAATACAAATATTCTCAGTCATTTCATGCCAAGGAAACCGGAGATAAACACCGGCCTGATGAGCCTAATTGGCTCGGACCAGACTTGCTTTTCTATATATGGAACACAAATATGCACAGGTTCAATGTGTAGCATAGAATGGCACAGGCTCTGTTCCCTGTCACAACATCACAGTTGGTTTACTGCACAATTAAGCACAAAAATGCAATCTGATATTCCTGTGAGACAGGAGTGCAGTGCACAATATGACACTGCTAAGCATCTTTGTGCTGCTTACCACCTGACCCAAGAGTGACTTCAGCACAGGAGGTTATCATTAAAGGCCTTGCATGAAAGGTTGGATGAAAAGCCACTGTAACATATGCCACACATTATACATGGCATTTCAACTGATTTTAAGAGAGGGCATTAACAATTCTCTTGGGAGCTCTCTGTTTTGGGTTGCCTTGAAGTCATTTTGAGCTTTTGCAGAGCCATATACCTTTTGCCCAAGGGCACAACCCTGACCTTAGCTCATAGGTTATGAAGCCCAACTACACCTACTACATGTATACCATGCTCTGCAAGACTGAAATTCTCCCGGAAACCCTGACCTTAGATCACAGGTTATGAAGCCCAACTACATGTAGGCCTTACACCTGTATTAGACCTTTCTCTGCAAGATTGGCATTTGAACCAGAAACCATTACCTGAAATGCAGCACAGCACCTGTAGAACTCGTTGTCAGACTCAAGGAAGGGAACAAAGCAGTGGTAACGCACACCGCCCGAGTCGGCGATCTCGTGCTGCTGCGTGGTGCTGTTGAAGGCAAAGGCGGCCAAGGCAGAGCCAGCCAGCAATCGCACCAGATCATCTCTGGAGTACAGGAGACGAAGTATGTGCACGTAATTGAAGTCCACATTGTCCGCTATGTCATTCATGACTTCCATGTTGCCTAGACGTTTCAAAAGGAACAACATCATAACATCAATTTACATGTATATTTGGCAAACAAACCAAGAGGCTACACGTAAGTGCAAGCCAATGACTAATTTCTTCCTGTAAAAATGCAACATAGAAGCCTTAGATTGAAGAAAGTGGAATGATAGCTTTTGTTTCGACTCTGCCAGAGCTGAAACGGAAGGATTGAGCTCTTCTAAATTTTAGCTCTTGTACATTTGAAGGGTTTAAAATCTAGATTAAACAGTCTAATCCAGGTAACTAACCTCAAAAATTAGTAACAGTGAAATGAAACTAAAATTGAAACTTCACAGAGAAAAAAATGCTTGCTTGTACAATATAATAGTGCTTCCAATTACCTGTGCAGTCACAGTTTGCACATACATGTACATGTACGTGTGCATGTATGTGTATCAATTTGCAGAAATAACTTGATTGATAACTTTCTCATGGGTTGGACAACAGAGAGTTATTGACAACAACATGATGAAAAGTAGTTTGAGAAATAACAAAAATCTGAGTGCAAATTTCTGTGAAAACTTCGGTCAAAATGAATTACGACTTACGGTAATCAAAACAAGGCGGTCTGCTTTTGAATGGAATAACCTTGCCATTGCCAGCAGGCAATTCAGTTCAGCATGAAATTGGTTTGTGTAATGAAATCCAGTCAGTTTGAAGTTAAGTCTAACCATGCTCGAACCTCCTTTTTTATTTCATCAGGTGAGGCACCACAGGTTTGTAACACAATCCGATTAGGGCAGACATGGCAGACAGCACTGTTGTGTAGTTAACCATCAAATACAGATTACAACAGCCACTGCATACAGAAGTCCTTTTGTTTGCCATCTTACTCAAAACCGACCGTATCTAAATGAAATTTCCTGTTGCTGGATTTTGTTACACTAGATATGATTAGGGATAAATGAAGTTTGTTTCCAAACCTTTTTGTACTACAACCTACTGTACTGCAGCGTGTGCCAGCATTCCTTGTACTGTCACACGCCGTCACTAATCTGCATCCAGTGGTAGTGCTGGAGTAAGAGGAGTGGTGGGGTCATTACATAACCCTGTGTCCCTGCTCTTTGTGGATCAAGAGCTCTCCAGGAGAGACAAGTTGGCCAGAGTAAACAAAAAACCCAGCCATAAATTTATTAGGCTCAGTAGGGCCCTTCCTATCATGTGTGGGAAAAAACAGACTTTGCCCGAGCCCTTTCATTGCACACTCCACGCAAGACAGTGACATTAAAAAGTCATTAGTCAAGATAAAGAGTATTATCTCAATTTGTTTTCTCTAGAATGGTAAGCTACATGTACATTGTACCTGTACATCATGGAGCTATAAAACTGTACACATCTGCAGAAGGTATGAAATGCCAACACAGCTGCTTTCCCACACAAACAGCAAAATATACATATATGTCTGGCATGGGGTTATAAATTCATCCTACAGACCAACATGGAGCAACAACTTCAAATAACACAATTTTAAAAAAAATTATGACAGACTTTTTGCTGTGTGTTTAAAAAAAAAATCAAATAATTTTCCTCTGACGCAGCACATAAGTTTGGAGTGATCTGGAAAGAAGCAAGCACTCATATGTTACTGGATACCAATGACAATTGAGGTTCTCTGTTCAACATGTTCAATGCACATGTACGCACAGTTATTTAGATGTCTTTTCATTCTCCGACCCGGGGTAATAACATTGTATGTAATAAGTTCTTCCATTTTTTTATTTTCATTCTGCCCTTCAGTGCTACTACATGTAAATTTCATTCATATGTTTGCAGTCAAATTAATAAAAATGCTTTAGACTAACTCCGAAAGCAAACCCCCACATCAGTGGGCCCTGAAATGATACAACGTTGGGCAAAGTTAACTGTTTACTCAAATTTAGACAACATGCATGCCAACATGTGGATATCTATCGTAAAGTGTGGATAACCCACATATATCAATAACAAAAAGAGTAGTGATTGGTCTTGTTATCTTATCACACGTCAAGGACAAAGCCAGACAAGTCAGTGTGTTATGCAAACTGACGTAAGGACACTTCCAGCAAACAGTTGAATCACAGAAATTTCTGACACTACCACCAGCTAAGATGTGATAACATCCTAAAAAGCAATACCAAAGGGACAATTTTATCACTTTACATGGATACCAACTGACATGGACCAGTACACACTGTCAATTACCAAATCAGTTCTGATTCTCAGATGAAGTAACCATGAAAAAAACCCAGAAGATTACAATTTTGGGGTTTCCCTCCAATCTTTTCATTTTTTTCAGTTACTAAAGTTTACAACCTTTTCAAATGTTGGGCAACTCAAAAATTTACTACTACATGTGCACCACATGTATAACCATACATGTACATGTAGTTTGACCAATATTGCCTGAAAAAATTGGCGGATGGTTGGACTGTCCGTGGCAGAAGTTATCCCTTTAGAGCCACGCCTTTGGGCATGTCTGCATCGCTGATTATCAATAGCCTTTTTTGTAAATGCAGCAAAGAGAGAACCACTGGCATATATGTAAGCATAGACACTGTACAAGATGGCAGACATTATGAACAGAACCAGAGATACAACCAACGACAAAAGGCAAGTTACAATGGCAAAATATATATGTCTAGTTTGACTGGTGTTGTTTGAGGGGGACCACAATGCAGCTGCATGCATTGGTAAGAAGCCATTGAAGGGTGGGCAAACCAGGGTTCCAGCCCAAACTTCCCAACCACTGTACTGGAATTTTGGAAATACAATAGAACGTTCTGCAGCCACAAAAATCTGCTAATTTACATGTACATCAAACTTCAACGAGTGTGATATTACCGGTCAACTGACAGATTTTTTTGAATATCACTAAGGTCTGATGACAAATTTCCAAATTCATTTCAGGAATTGTGAGCTGTGTTCTGAGCTAGTTATCTGGAAGGAAACTCGCACAAACAAATCTTGAGCAGCTTTAGCTAAACTTGATCAAAATGTCATGCTGAACAATATCAGAGTGCTCAGAAACATTCCAGAACCACAAGAGTTATCAAAAGCAACATTTTAAGCCACAGAAATATACCCTGAGTTGCCCTCAGATTAAAAAACAGTACATGTACATGTATGGTACAAGTCTCATCATAATGTAGTACAATGCATGAGGTTAACCCTAACCCCCTCGGGTGTGTGGAAAATCATATTAAAATTGGAGGATTGAGGACTGTTAGGGTTAATTAAGGACAGTCTTAACATGTAGGATACCTACCAACGGAGCAACAGCCTAAGGTTAATGCTGATTCCACTCGGACGAGTTCATTTCTGGAGTGTACCATCAGTGCCACCAGGTAGCGGATTCCTCGCGAGTTCAGCACCATCTCTTGATTCTCCCTGTGGGGCTTGTACCCAATTCCCACACACAGGTGGCGCAGGGCACGTATGGCGCTCAGGACGATGTGCTCCTTGGGTGAACGCAGCAGTCGAACCAGGGGCTGAACGCCATTGGCCTGGGCGATGGTGTTCTGCTTGTTGTGGGGTCCCTGGGCCAGCACGGCCAGCCCCTCTGCCCCGATGAAGTGCAGGACGTCATACTCCACCTGGGCATTCAGGAAGTCGATGAGGAGGTTGACACCAATCATGCCCGCCATGGTGCGCCGCTCGTCCACGTCCTCCCCGGCCAGGGCCCACAGAGCGCCAGCCGTGCAGACCTGCACCTTTGGGGCGCTGCTCCTCTTCAGGAGGGTCATCAGTGGGATGACGCCACCCTCCTCCAGGATGATCTTCTGGGTGTGAGGGTTGTCTTTAGCCAGGCAGTGGATAGCGCTGATGGCATTCAGCTGCAGTTCTCTGTTCTTGGTGCTGGCGAGGGTGATCAGGGCCGACGAGCCCCCCTCATCGACAAAGCTGTCCTGGTTCTGCTTCTCCTCCTGAACGATCTTTTGCACCGCTGTGGTGAGAGATACAAGGAGGGCCTTGAGCTGCTTGGACTCTTTGGACAGGCAGGAGTCAAACAGACTGACGAGCGCTACCATGGAGCCACTGGTGCCCCCGATAGTCTGTCTGTGTTCAGCGCTTGCGGCTGCAATCTCCGAGAGCGTATCCGTCACCTGGACCAAGATATCCTGATCACTGTTGGTCTGCCAGATTTTGATGAGGGCTGTGATGGCTCCATTCCTCACCAGTGGGTCAACATACTCCTGGACTCTGGAGAGGTGGCAAAGCATCGAGGCGCCAGCCAAGATTAGCTCCCTAGAGTCGCTCTTGAAAAGTTCCAGAGATGTCGGTATGCCACCGTGCTTGATGATCTGTTCCTTGACCGTTTGCGACTGGATGATGTTGAGCAGCAAAGTGTACATGTAGTGTTTGGCCCTGTCCGAGACCATGGTCTTCATGATCTTCATGGTGGCCTGGACACCTTGGTTTTCCACGATGGCTTCCCAGTTTGGGCTAAGTGTGCCATCCGGTCCCGGCTCCGTCAGCTGAACCAGCATCCTGCCGGCCGACTCGGCCTCCTCATCCGAGTCGGATGCAGCAAACTTGATTAGCTTGGTCCAGACCGGCAAGTCCTTGTGGTCCAGCTTGATGAAGTATTCCATGATCTCTACGTACATCTTGAGGCAAGCCAGCTCGACGGCGCTCAGGTTCTGCTGGTTGACGTAGCGGAGGTCAGAGCCCAGCTCCACCAGGCAGCGGACTGTGTCCAGCTTGCCACTCTCCACAGCCAGCAGTAGCGGAGTCATGAGCCGGTCATCATTGGTTGGGAACTCCAGTTGGTCCTCGCTGGCGGCCACAAAGCGCTGGATGGACTTAATGTAGCCGTGGAAGGCTGCATTGTGAATGTGGCTCCAGCCACGCTCGTCAAGGTCATTCATGATGGCCCGCTCCTTGGCGAACTCGTCTTTATCTGATTCACGTCGCTGTCCTCTGAAAAACAACAGCAACAAGAACATGACATTTAACATATTCAAGCAAAGGGTGTGAAAAGTAACAATGGAATGATGTAGTAAGCGTCAGTTGCTTATGGTTTTTATACAGTAGCTTAGAAGATACTACAAAATACATCCATCTCAATTCAGAGTGGTCCATAGTTCCTCCGCACAACTGATAGATGTTGTCATTTTTGCAGCCATCATATCTGTGCAGTTATTAAGATTGCGATGGTAGGAGTTCCTTACACAGACATCACTCATTTTTCCCTAGTGGTGTATCAATATCAGCCATCAGAAGTGATAACGTGCCCTAAAATGTCAAATTTTAGCAGAGCAAATATGGGACTGGGAGTGTTTACAAAGAAAATACTTGGAATTTTTAGACCAGTCCCGTAGAGTTTGTGCATGTGAGATTGACAATAAGCATGATAAAACACTCTCCATTTCTGCAACACTTCAGACTCAGGTCAACTTCAAAATATCACTTATCAGGCCAATCCAAAAAATAGCGATTAGCGCCGTACCAGAGGCAAGATTACAGTGGGCAATAACAGGTTGTGATTAATGTGACAAACATTTACATACCCAAACAACGCCATGGCTTTAAACTCTCTTCAGATTTTCAAACAAGAATGTAGATATCGGAACAGCAGGACTCCATAACCGCGAAAAATTCTGTAGGCCCTGACCCTACTTGAATTGCCAGCACCATGCCTACATGCAGTACACCATGATGCACGCGTGTACAGTCAACCATCGGCCATATCAACGACGGCCTTCCACGCGCCGAGAGCAAGGATACAACTCTTTCATTAAAATCCATATCCTTTTCAAAAGGCTACAGCAAAGGCACAACACACAACGCAACAAATTTCATGACTTACCAAATCAATTATTCAGGCTGGGTGATTAAGGAACCCATCCGATCGATTTTCGCGAGTCTTGTGGCCCACTCGTTGCAGCCCCAGACGGGATCATCCTGCACTCACTACTCGCGCTGTATGTATATATGCGTCCAATCCGAAAGTGGATTATGTTAATGTAACTCCGCCCTCTCGTGGTAACGAGAGATATAGTCCCCAGTATCTATACAGGCACATAGAAGGGTATTCAGTGTACGTGTACGGGGAACAGACTAGATACCCATCAAAGTGACACATCGGCGTCTCATAGAAACGGAACCTGTCATTAGGGGAAACGTACATACAGGAACGACCGGTGGCGTGTCTATAATTAATGGTGTTGACACTACTCTTTTCCTCCGATAAATAATTCGTTGAAAAATTTGTTTCGAACTACTTTCATGGAGATAACATTCTGTGAGGAAGGTTGATCAGGTTGAGTAATAATTAAGAACTGGATGACCCTTTGTATTTTGTTTTTAAACATCAACGCATAACCATAAGTGGTGATGTAAAAATCTTTCAAACGTCTTTTTTAATCTTTTCAGATTTTTGTTGTAATTTTTTGTATCATGACATCTATTTATGGCAGATGAATCACTGAATTTAGCCACTTTTATTTCATAACCATTGTCACAACTATGACACTAATAGTAGGCCTACTGCTAACTTATTTTTTGAGGGTGTGTTTAAATTTCTGATTAGAAAAATAAGTTAGCAATTCTTATTAGAAACGTCAATTACTCTTACATGGTACAAATACGTCTATTTATATTACATAATTAGTATTTCAAGAGTCCCCCCAGACGTTTCCATTCAAGGTCACTTTTGATATCCCCCCCGGAAAATTATCCTTTCATTTGATAGGTCTGTTTAACTTGCTCTATTTTAACCCAGCTGTGAATGTCTAATCCCCCATTTCTTCATAAACTGTATACCCCTTAAACATTACCTGTACAGTGCATGCCTTGAGAATAGTCAACTTGTCCTCTGCCTGCAGCCATTGTACGACTGCAGTTGCCATAGGGCGCCCTCAACACCTCTACACGGTATACTGGTGATGTGTTTTATCAGATTCGGATTGCTTGTAACGCTGACCACTGACGGAGCTAGAAAAATGTTTTGATTGAAGCCAGGGGCGGTTCCAGGGGGCGTGGAGGGTGCACGCCCCTTTTTCACCCCCCCCCAAATTAATAAATAAATAAACTGAGAAGAAAGAGGGGGTGGGATCCAGCTGCATAAATGTAGCAAAAGTATTAAAAAACAGTTTTGCTTCCGGTTACCTAACCTCCCTAAATTTTATGGCCGCAACCCTAAAAATTTTAGTCTACGCCCCCCTTTTGGAAAATCCTGGATCCACCCATGATGGCTCGATGCGCTGACTCAGCAAACGTGTTCCACATGGTTCAATGCAAAGAAACCGATAACAGCCTGGGACACAAGGGAACAGAGATACTGGTATAACGTGAAACCCGAAAGACAGGTCACTACACAAAATTCTCACTGTGATTTTTTACATTAACATAGGGTTAGGATTGTCTTATTATTCAAACAAATTTTGTATATCTGGTTTGAAATATCCACGGTGAAAAAAGTGTAAAGATCACAAGAAAAGGGAGTATTTGGAGAAGTTTTTTGATTCCACAAAAAATGTTTTAGTGTGACGTCAAGGCATGTGCATGCATATGACATTTGTACGCAAATTTTGTGTACAAATTAAACCGGGGGGTTATAATATCGCTTTCTTCAATAAATCCTTTTTGGATCTCCCAAAGAAGAGGTCACCCTTCCTGCCACTTTTAAAAGGCATTCTGACGCGCAGCGGATGTGAGTTATATCATCAGGCAACATTATGGGTACTGGCCGAAGAATTATTGTTGCTGTTTAATACGGCAAAAATAATTTGGTCAAGGTTGTAAATATGACTCACATTAATCCATAAGGCTTTTCCGGGGTACTTAAAAAAATCACTGGAAATAACAACAAAAATACGCCCTTTATTGTATGTTTTTATACAATCGTTTTTATTACATATCACCCCTAACAAGAAAAAGTCGATGTGGGAGGAAACTTTCTCTCCATTCGTCATTTAGATCCTCCAAAACTATTATCAACTTTAACCCGTGCGCCCACCCTATATCTGCTTCTATTCAGGAACCGAAGCTTTAAAATAAAGTGAACCAATAGGCCCATTTTCCATCTGGACTAGGCACCCATATATTCTTTGGTCAGTTTAAGTTGCGCAGTAGAGTAAGTACATGTGGCATGGAAGTAATTCGGGAGCCTCATCCTATAGGGTACCTATTTCCTGGTGGTCCTACTCGAGGTTTTATTCTCCACGACCTTTCAACAATATTTTGTCCACAAAGTAATGGCTGGAAAAGTGAGAAGTATGTATATATAAACAGTCAAAGGAAAGCTATAATGAAACAGATGGAAACCGTGAAAACAACCTTTTTATACATAATTCGCTTCAACGATCGGCTAATTAAATTCATGATAAGATTCACCACGATAACCGAACAGATCAGCGCGACCGTTTTCAGGAGACCTCCTTGCCTCTCGGGGAGTTCCTCTTCTTGCGTGTTCTATCCTGCCCGGGGTCGTAGTGGACGAATTTATTGCCGCTTTGTCTGTTCGCTGACTGTTCGATGCTGGCTTTCCGAAGCAGGTTCTCCACCTCGCCCGCCAGCGCCTTCAGGGGCGTCCGGGATGAAAACCGCTTGAACGGCCTCCCGTCGTGGCCGATGAGGAACTTCTCGAAGTTCCAGCGCACGTCTGGAGACTTTGGCGGGAGCAGTCGACCCCGGAGGCTCCTGATGGTGGGGGAGCGATCGTCGCTGCAGCCGGCCAGCCTCTGCTTGAGGTATTCGAAGACGGGGTGGCAGCGCGTTCCGTTAACATCGCACCGTGCCATCAGGTGGAATTTAGGCGCGAAGCCCCGGCCAGGTCGCACGTGGCGCAGGCACAGCGGGATCTCGTGGTCCTCCCACGGTTCCCTGTAACCAAGCTGGTTGCACGGAAAGGCTAGAATGCTCAGACCACGGCTGTCGTAGGTACCAGCGAACTCATTCATCTATCGGGAGAAAAATACCTGCTACTGTCAAACAATATTCCAAGCACAGTACGTACATAACAACATTGTCAAAAGGGCACGTCAATGAGCCATTCTACACGCAGGAATGTACAACATTGAAGAAAAGAAATAATTACCGATAATTTGACCCTTTTATATACTCTTCAAGTTAAGTGCGCCTAACAGGCTGCCTCACACTACGTGAACCCAGGTCACGTAGCTCATGGGGGGGATAAATCATCATCAGTAGCAGCTCCTCGCCTATGGAACCAACTACCGCTACATATTCGAAGTTCTGACTCCATTCATTCATTCAAGACATCCCTGAAGGCCCATCTCGTGGCTCAGGCATTTAATTAGTGTTTCATTAATTTTTATTTGTTTATGTAAGACTGATTCTAGTATATGTTAAGTATTTGCATTTTTTTGTTATTTTTTCTGTGTATCTAGCGCCTTGAGCGCCTTTCATTAGGTGGATACGTGCGCTTTGCAAATCTGTATTATTATTACCCTGTTACAGTGAGCAAAACATATTAATAATCAAACATTCATATGTCTTATTCTCGGTTTCATTTCGGGGAAACCTTTGCCCTTAGATTTTGATATGAGGTTACTATGAGTATGTTACTAATTCACTTGTTTTTATACTAATTCCAAATATGCAGTGTGCTTGAGCGTTACGTCTTAAATTTCCAACACTAAGATAAACAACGGAACTAATCCGCGTACCCAGTCTTTGGATGCCATCGCCAGTTTGAAAATAATGTCAATTATTGTCCAGAGCAAAGATATTATTGTGAGCGACGTTCTTTGCTTATTGTTTATAATACTAAACAATTCAATAATAAATTGCACCTGAATTTACCTTTGGACCAGTTTAGATTAATGTGCCATGACATGTCCACATTGTCAATGTATCAACACCACTGAGGATTTCTTTTCAATGAAACTGACCCCCTACACTGGAGGCGCACGTGCACAGTCGGAAATTTGGTGCTGAATTTAATGGAACGTGACAACCTGTCCATTTTTAACTATCCATTAAAAAGATTTATCCGTCGTTACTTATGTAGCAAATCAATGCTCTAGAGAAAGTAGTGATTTTTGAAGACTTTAGAAAACTTTTTCTTACTGCCTATTTTGAAGGGATGTGAGAATCGAGGAAAGCCTTTTCCAGCTTTCCAGCTCCCAACAACGAATCTGGATTCATCAAAAAAATCCCCGTCTATTTGCATTGCATTGCTTTGTTTGAATTGAGTTGCAAGTTTTGCATTATCCAAAAACTGCCCAAAGAGGAATCACGTGACACGTTGAGGATGGAATGTCATGAAAATGAAAGCTGTCTCTAGATTTGAGTCGAAAAATGTTCAACTGTTGCACCATCTATTGTTTTAATTCCTGTTATTGGTGAAACAGTATCCCGTTGAAACCAGGGAGCCAGTCGGGAATTCTGTCAAAGAAACCGTAGTATGGATTTCAGCCAATTAAATTCTGGGATAACTAATGCTTCCCTGGAGTGAAGGTATGCAATAAAATTTGCATGACGGTCGGTGTCTGCTCTAGTTTTGCCCTCCAGGTGTTTCGAACGATTTCTTCATGCATCATCTCCTGTATACTTCAGCAAATGTGTCGATCACCATTTAAGAACTTAACTCAGCAAAATGAAGCATTATAATACTAAATGGCTTTTTTATTGTCATGTGTGCCAAGTTATTATTGAGACTTTTGGTGATAACACGCAACAGATACACGGAACTGAAATTTAGTTGCATTTGACCGCAACGATTTGCAGAAAGTTCAGGCCGTTTGTCCAAGTGGTTATTACTGCTTGTACCTGAGTGAATTCCCTGGTTGCATGCTCGTCTCCTGTGGCCACGTTGATCACCAGCACGACCCGTCCCTCGAACCGGGAGAACTGCACCATCCTCCCGTCCACTCCAAGCGCCGACAGCTCGTAGAAAGACCGGACTAAGGAGACGGGAACCAGCGTGCCGTCAGACAGGTAGTAGGCTTCCTCGTCGTCGCCAGCAGCCGTCTGAGGGTCGTCCACGCTCCTGTTGCTGGAACCGTTACAGTCGCTTGCTTGATTGGTCAAATCGTGGGCCAGGTCACTCGCCTTGATAGTAACTCGAAGCGAGTCCACGATGCCCTTATGTGGCTGCTGCTGGCTATTGTTTTCTGGCACGTTTACAGACATTTTGACTCTTTCTTTAAAACTTCTACCATATCTGCAGATAGTTTAGCAACACCTTTTAGCCGACACCATTTCTTCCCATTCCAGCACTGTACCTTCTGATCGATGGGTGCACACCAGTAACGCAGATTGATAACAAAACCCCCAGGCAGTGAAGTTCTATAACTACGCGGTCATCAGGCTAGCAACTGTTCTTTATCTTTGTGTACGGGTAGCAACCATATCACTTACTAGATATGAAATTTTATGGAGTCGTCGCACGGTTCAATTCGACGAGTAAATATTGGAACGGGCACAACATCAATAATATCGCACTATACCTATATCGAAAGACTTTAACCATGTTCATTTCAAGAGCACCACTCGACATTCAATTTGGCATTCGCTGTAGTCTTGTCAAGTACTGTAACTGCCCCAGTAGTGCAATGGGCAAAACTAAAGGCTCTAAACCACTCATGGGCAAACATGGATTTTACAAAAGACACTGATGTGAGGAATATTCGATTATCTTTTAAACGTATACACTGTACATACACTTGTGGTTTAGTTATGTGTAATCTTGAAAATACTGGTAAATACGGAGTTGGATCCGTCACCGGATAAACTTCATTTTGGACCGTATTAAATAGGCCTCATTAAATTCAAATGACCATCACAATCTCGAATTCAATACCCCTGCAATTTTGAACTTTTATCAAAAAGAAGTAATTATGTACATGGTAAGGCTAACTTCAACTTTATAGGTACTGTCAGCAGAGTTTGGAGTGAAATTAATGGGACAGTTTTGGAGTAAATCCAGCTAAAAACGAGCACACAACAAACAGAGAGATATCATATATAATTTTCGGGCGGAAGATCTCACTTAAAGGCTGCCTTCGCGTAACTAAGGCGTCTGCTTGTTTACACACTTTTTTGTTTTAAATATAATTTAATCATTTGCCAAAGTGCTTCCCTGTGGCAATAAATAACAACGTACTCCTTACGAGTGGTGATTTCGGATGAGCGGAAATTGCCAACCAAAGTCAGGGGCCGAACCTGTCTGTTATATTGACTGTATTCATGAGCCGCGGAGAAAACTCCTGCGTTGAACCTGCAGGCTAGCAACCACTGGTTTCTACCCGGACGGAGTATTATAGAAAGTAAGGCCTGCATTGTTCTACGTCTTGGCCAAATTCTTGCCAGCCATCTCCGAGGCGGGGTACAATATCCCCGCCCGTAGTTGACTGACGAACGCCTCGTGGGCCCCGTGCACCTCTTCCCAGTAGTCCTGCCGGCAGACCGCCTGCAACCACTCGGCCACCCGCGGCCACAGCCGTAGGGAGAACCCCATCCACTCAGCTTGCAGGAGCACGGTAGCCACGGTCGAGTCCGCCAGCGTCAGCGCATCACCGCACAGGTACTTGCCGGTGCCGGGGGCGAGGTAGCGCTTCTCCAGCCGCTCGAGGTAGTGGCTCAAGCGCTTTATACCGGTCTCGATCAGGACCTCATTGGCAGCCTCACCTTCCAACTGAAACTCCTCGAAGACCTGTGGGTAGGTGCAGCGGTACCCCACTATTCTGAAACGGTGCAAAAGTTTGATTGACTTTAGAATCAGGGAAAAGAGGAAGGAAAACTGTCCTTGGCGAACACGCTGCAACGTTTCGTAACGGTTTTCGGGTCATCATGTACGTTTGATTCTTAGTAATTTCTAAGGAAGGGCTTGGACCACCAGTAACAACCCGTGGTCATTTGATTTTGGTTGAAACTATACTCAGCAACTATAAACACACCTAGAGCATTGATATTAGGAGAATTCAGTGCTACCGTTCACAACAAGTGCAGATTCATGAGGATCTGTCAAGTCCCACCACCTTAACATCAGCCGTGTCTCAAAGATCTGTTCTTGGACCTGTGCTCTTCTCTCTACATTGCACCACTTGGAAAAAAAATCATCCTCAAGCATGGTCTACAATACCATTTCTATGCCGATGACACCCAAATTTATTCACCTGTTTCCATCCTGATCAAAGCGCGGCAGAAAATGCAGTGAATCATCTTGCATTGTGTTATGAAGATACGCGACTGGATGTCAACTAACTTTTTAAAATCGAATGATGATAAATCTGAATTTATCATCTTTGGTCAAAACAACAGCACAGCAAGGTTAACATTTCGCATATTCAGATTGGGGCTTCTTCTGTTAGTGATTCTCAAGTAGTGCGCCATGAGCATCTTTATGATGGATACCGGCGCATTATAAATATTCATTTTACTATTTATGATAATGATCTCTGCCAACAAGAAAAGTGTCCACATTTTATCAAACAAGAAATCGTTATGCGGTCAGATGAAGACACTCGCGAGTTTTGAGTATTTCCCTCAGGTTGAAGATATTATAGGCAAGTTAACTAGAGTCATATTTCACCTGTGTAGGTCGGCGTGTGCCCAGTTGATGACCGACTCGACTAGCATTTGCTGTGCAATCGTCTGACCGTAGCCCGCGTGGTCGGTGTAGCGAGTCGACAGGTACCTCAAAATCGCCGGTCTGAGAGGAAGATAAGAGAGTAGTAGGAGAGGAGTAACACATAGGGACACAAAGACCCTCCCATCGAGCTTTGTAAGTGCTGATGAAGGCCAATTGATGCATAAAATGAGACCACAAGAGGGGTCTCCTGTGAGAAAGTCATTTCTAGCCTGCACTTACCGGGAGACAAATTGTAACCAAATCTCGGCATTTAATACCAGAACTGGATTTTGATTTCCAAAATCCAAGACTGAATGCGCAACAAGGACTGCACAAGTGCAGACAAGCCTAGCCGTGCCGAAACTCGGCAAAATATATGCAACGATATCCTAAATTCTGCCAGTCCGCAAGCCAGACCTTAGCAGAAATCGCTAAGCTGGAGACACAAAGTTATAAGGTCGCAGTGCCATGCCAAGGAACGTTGCAGCCACATCAAATACCTTACCCCTCGAAGACCACAATCTCCCTGTCCACTAGCATTGGGACGTCCTGATGAGGGACATCGCTCGGTAAACCCGGCCGTCTGCCTGCCGAGTCTACCTCAGCTCCTGGGTCCACGTCCACTAACGTATAGGGGATCTTATTCTGAAAATAGAACAATAAACTCTGAGGTATAGGCCCTACATTAATTAACTGGGCTAGCATACTGTGAAAGTGAGATTTAAACTGGAATTAACTTACATTTTACAAATTTGTTATTTTACATCCAAGTTTGTAAGTTTGTTACACGATCTGTTGTTAATTTTCATTACATTAGTTTACATCATGCAATGTGTATCGTTAAATTGTAAGACGCTCCGTTCATTGAAAAAGTTTAAAGAAATTGTTTCTGAACATGTCTGGGTGAAACTCTGGTCGGGGACCTTTCTTCATTTTAGCCGAGACGATAACCATGCTGAGGAGTGTGAAGACGTCCGGTAAATAACCAGTATAAATAATGACGATACCAAAAAAAGTGTGGAAGAATAGAAACTGGAAAAGAATGGACAGTAGGTAGAACAGTCCACTGATTTGCAAATAGCCGGCCTTTAGCCTTGTTGCTAATTATTCAGCTTTTCTGTACACTCCCCTTTATTGCCATACGACAGCTGAACAACGACGCGAACACGAAATCATTCGGTATGTCAATATTTGATGATTCCATCCAATGAACAACCTTCTCTGCTGCTCGCGAAGAAAGTTGGCGGGGAGGGGGACAGGGTGAGTGTTTGCGTAAAGGCCAACAAATTTACTTATCTAGAGACTGAGCACGCGGGGAGAACAATTAAGGATGCACACACGGGCGGTAATCGGTAGTGGACGTGTCATAACCCCCCCCCCCCACACACACACACACATTTTTTTTGGGGGGGGGCATCATGTGTCCCCTCCAATTTTTTCTGACCCTAACTAGAAAGTGAAGGGGGAGTAAGCCTACATTTGATTTATAATTTAGATAAAAGTATTTTTAAACGAAATTAACCTTGCAAAAGCGTTTGCAAAACAATTAGTTGAACTGGTCAGAAACTGCCTCAAATCACAGCACAAAACATCTACAATTGAAAATTTCACGGGGCCCTTAAGCAGGCCTCAGACCCCATGCTGTATGGCTTGGCGCTTCGCGCTTCCTTTAGTTCTGATCAAGGCACTGTTCCCCCCCCCCCTATTTTTGAAGAGCGATTGACGCTCAATGAGCGGACCCTGAGCTGAGGTACATTGACGTAGTGATCGACAATGATGGACAGCATTTGGTAAAGGACAGCATTCCGGTAAAGTTTGTCAATTTCTTCCAAAAAGAAAGGAAAAGACTCCTCTCTCCACACCTCGAGATCTAAACTGAAAATGTTATGTTCGGCAATACACTTTGTCTAGCTCGTCCATCCGGGAGTCAAAAGGCAGCAGACCGGCAGCAATAAACTGCAAACAGATTTGTTCTTAAGTGTAAAATCATTTCACGAGTGTGTCACCGGCCTTCAACTCAGACAAGCATTCCTTTTTCTTCGTTTTCGTAGAATAATCTATTTGTCTTAAGGGGGACAAAATCATCTGTAAATTGATTTTGCATTTAATTATGTCCCAGTACACAGAATAATGAAATGAAATAAAATGAAATGAAAAGAAGGACTTCTTACCAGGAACTGAGCGGCAGGCTCATAAAATATACACGCAAAACCGGTCAGAGGTTAGGCCTACCCTTGACATTTATATGAAAAGACCTCAAAGAACTCAAGCCTCTTATCAAAGAATTCCGTACATGAGAGGAAAAATGTTTTTCACCAAACTCTCTTTACAAATTTACGCAGTGATCTATGAGGACGCACTGTTGTTTTGTTGGGTCTGGGTGCTTGCTGATGGATAGAGTCAACTGCCAAGGGCGGATCCTGGACTAAATTTTCGGGGGAAGCCCTTTTTGAGGGCCAATAATTCGGGAATTTTTTATGAAGCCTTTTACGATATTTCTGAGAGTAAAAGGCTCACTTTGAGGCTTTATGCACGCCTGGGGAAGGGAGGGAAGTGAAATAATCCATTAAAATGGACTTTCTCTCGTTCTTTTCCAAAAACAAACAGAAAATTAACCCCCCCCCTTGGGGGGTTGAATTGGTTGCCCCGTTTAGAGCCACAACACAAGTATGGCATATGGGATGCAAAGCACAGATCACTGTAAATGGGGAATTGTCCACATGGGACATGTCATCATAATACAAAACTAGATTGCTATTACGTTCACTCACCTGGGCAAGATACAGCCAGACTATCCTACAAGGAGGTGACAGCCGGATCAGGTATAGCGTGACTGGTTTCTCTGGCATCGATCTACCGTTCGTTTGGCTGGATGACCCCGCCGCGCCAGGTGTGACCTGCCGCTTTCTGAACAACGAACTCATCGTCCGTACGCTGTACAAACTCAGTGAATTCACCGTGTTTGTACGACGTTCCGTGCGCTCAGTCTGGTCAAATTCCACTGCTGAAGTCACGAACCTCCAACTGTAATGATAATGTTGTGTCGACTTGATTTATGTCTTACGGGGAGCCTTGCGGCTTTGGCATTGGTTTCCGGGGGAACGGGCAAAGTTTGGAAGACCTTTGCTTTAAACGTGAATATCGAGGTTGTACTTAGCCATAGGGCAATTTGAAAGGCAAATCCTTCACTCTATGTTTTCGTGTCCTTTCTGGGTGACCCTATAAAATGTAAATTTTATGTACGATTTTCTTCAAACTCATTGCCAAGCAATCAAGCAACACTGTGAACGAGGAGGGAGGTGTGTCTACACGTCTCCAACTTCGTTGGGAAATTCACACTTTTTAAGAAAAAAATGAACAAGCAATATCATGTATCATAAAATGTCAAAGCAATGTAAGGGAAAAGGGCATTACCAAGTAATGTCAACAACGTTGGACAAGTTCAAGGCCTGTCCAGACCCAGTCGACCCTGCAGTGGCGCAAGGGGGGGGTAAGGCCATGGGGAAGCATCTCCAGTTGGAGGACCCTACCCCCACCCTCTGCTCGGCAAATTATAGAGATTGAAAACATCTGATTGACCGTCTGCCTTGACTGCACCCTCCAGCTAGACAATGAGGGTCACCCAGGTGCCCTCATGCAAAACATGTGGCTCCATCACTAATTTATTACGCGCTATGATGCGGCAATGGACCCATTGATTGATCCTGGACTGACTCCAAAAGGTTTGAGCAATGGACAGAAATGGGAACATGACCAAAGAGCTAGAGAACCGTCGTACTCGACGCTTAACTGCCATCAACATACTATACATACGCCGGGCTTTGTCGGTCGAAGAGTTGTATACGTACGCGTGTTGATCATGGAGGAAGGAATACATGTCGCCTGGTGAAAAAGATTTTGGAGCTTAATCGAAAATATCACAGAGAGTGGAGCTAGCTTAGAAGAAGTACTACTGACCTTTCGTTCTTAAGCGTGGCTCTGTTTCAGCAAGATGCACAGCCCCTAATTATTGTTTATCGTGTTGGGCTGTCCTTTACTGCAACGCCCCTCTAGAAAAGCAGACACCATAAACTTCATGCACATTGTGAGGACCGGTATGTCAAGGTCGGGCTGCCAGAACTTAAAGCCACTATTCGCAGGTCGCCTGGAAAGGACTGCGATTTGTTTAGCCGTGGAAACGTGACTATAACACGGGTAAGCTGCTGTCGCCCTGCAGAATACACAAACTTTCTTTCACTCAGTCGGGCAACTTTTGTGATGAACACGGCTAACTCGATGACAGCGGTTTAACGTCTGCCACAAATCAGTGCCCGACTGAAACTGATTGTAAGCCTGCCTTGACGACTGCTCGTGCAACAACTTTGCATGGGCCACGGGACTGCCATCCACTTTCTCCAGTTGCTGTTTGCAAAGAGAATTGAGTAGCCAAACCAAACATTCTAGCCTGGAGCGCTCTAGCGCCAAGCCGTCAGCACCTTGCTGTGAAACGCCGACGAGCAAACACCACAGGCAGGTGATGAGTTGCCATGAAACTAGGCTTCAAGGGAACCAAAATTCGGGGGTGGGGGGTTTAGACATTTCTGTGTGTATTATTGATGGATGACACTATATTTGAAGGTAAATAAAACGCTTTAGGAGGGAAACAGCGGTCCTCTAAAACCGCCTTTCAGAAACCACTCCCCTTGGATGGATCCGGGGCAAAGGTAGACCTGTGGGTTGCAGTTCGAGCGGATTTGCTTGAAACAGTGGAGTACAGATATTTTGCTTAGAATCTTGTGGTCGTATGATTATTTCTGCCATGCTTTGCAAGACATCATCAGCAATTTACACACCACAAACAAAACAAGGGAGGAGAAACTCGGCAAAATGCTTTGATCCCAAACTACACTGAAATTTATTAGCACAAGAAAAAGAATTTCACCTTTGTCGTTAATTAATTTCAGTGCATAAACCCCAAGCTAAATCCAAATTCTACCGTTTGTTTCTTCCGAATGCAAAAGTAAAACAACACGTAAAAACAAAGCCAAAGACTGCAACATTTGACTCAGACGCGGTTTATTGAGTTGGAAAAAAGTTTTCAAGATGTGTTTATGAGATCCTGATTTCATGCTAATCGTTGGAAGAAAACAACTGTACGTGAGATTTTTTGCGGGGAAAAATAAAACTTTGGGGTTCTAAAATAACTGTTAACTTCAATGAAGATTTTAGAGGACCCTCTTTTCAGCCAGTGCCATCACGTACCCGTACGTGACTCCCTCCAAATAAAAAAAAAACTTAAAAAATAAAATACGCAATATAAAAGTGTCAAGCCAATGGCAACAGGCAAGTATCTTAGTTTAAGTTATAAAAATATGGTTTAAGTATCAATGCATGTACTTAATACATTGTACATGTAAACATTGATTGTTATGAAAACATCGGCTTGTGTGTCCGATAAAAACGCTTGTACACCCTAGTCGGCCATGGAGAATTTGAGAGCATTTTAGGCTCAATCGGTACACCAACTAATTTATTCCCATATACAGGTACTAGGATTACATATACACTACTGCTTTCCATCTTCTTTGTGGCAGTAAAAGGGGCTTTTCAATTTTTTTATTTTATGCTAATGAGGATCTCCATATTCATGCACCAAAGCGTAATGTAATTCAAGGCAGAGCTGCAGTGTCTCCATAGCTTTGTGCACAATCCATCATGTATTGTGATACATGCACAATGTGTAATGTATCACACTTTTTCCCACATTTTCTTGGAGTAAGTTCCACTCTATACTCGGTTTCCACGCTGAACAAGTTGTTTGGACAAGAGTAATGACCAGTATTTCTTCAAAACATTGTTGGTGGGTAATTTTCAGGTATCGACTTTGACAAGGAGTGCCTTGTCTGACGACCAGAGTTGTTTATAGAGAGAGTTGTGACATGAGTGCTTCATATGTTGGAACCCAAATGGCGGATGATGCGTCAGTGCACATGGACAATTAGCACAATAACCAGAGCTGTATATGGAGTAGCTCAAGCTTCCGGTTTTGGAAACAAAATGGCCATACATTGTGAGTACAGCAGTGCGTGCAAGTGCTCATGTCGCAACTCTCTCTATACACGGCTCTGCTGATACAAATGCTGATGAAAATGTCTTCTAAAGGCAAGTCCAGGCGGCGACTATAATTGACTAACACCGCCTGAACAATGGATGGTTTGGACTATCTAGTCAACCATCTGGGACCAGGCCCAGGGGGGTATGGTCGCACCACTGGTTATCAATAGCCAATTTCATTTATCATTATGGAGGGAACCGTTCACATTAAAATAATTGTACATTTCAATGACCATATACGCTATGAGAATCGCAGCCAATGATGACTTGTGAGTAACTGTGAGATTTTTTTAAAAATTGAATGACTGGGGTCATTCGAATGTTACTGAATTGGGCACGCGCGTTGTTACAAAGCAACTGCCCCAAGACTTCAAAAATTCCCTCCTCCTTTTCCCTTTCAATGAAAGCAGGTATTAAGATCCTCTTTATATTTAAAACACGAAGTAATACGAATGAAAACAAATTGAGCTACATATGGTATCTATTGCATGCTTCCTTTAAGTGTTGGCACATTCGATTAAGGTCTGAGGGGGGGGGGACCTGACATCCCCCATACACCATTTGGTTGGAGGTAGTTCATTCAATTTTCCCCAAGATTTTTTAATCTCAATCTTTGATGTTTCAAATTCTTCATGCTCCTTCAGATGCAGATTAATATGGCAAAATGTTTACTGTCAGTTATAACTTGTTTTATGAGGCCAGAAGGCTCCACTTTATGACTGACTCATTTCATTTGTACATTGTACTTATCATATGCGTAGTTTCATGATATATCTTTGATAGAGACGACAGGCTGAATTTCACTTCCGAACTGTAAACTTAGCTCAGTTTGATAATGAAAGAAAAATGTAAAAAAAAAAAAAACAAAATCTGGCCTGGTGTCATATATACCCCTTAAAGCTTGGGTCTTTCATTCCAATTCTGAATACCTGAATTGCGGTCACTCAGTTCTGTAATTTTGATATTTAATTCCCTGACTTTGCAAGTGCATTTTGTAACAGATAACTCCCTGGAATTAGAGGCCATTACTATGGTGGGTTTCCCATGCTTACACAAAGCTTGTATGAGTCTGTTAAACCATGCAGCTATAAAACACAACACCTTAAACAAAAGGGTGTCAGGGCCTGAGACAATGCCCATACACCTTAGGAGAACACCTCACTTTTGGTATCTCCTTTGGGTTAGTGCATGGTGTCCGTGGTGCAACTGGAACATTGGCATTATTCAGAAGTCGGCCATCTTGAATCAAGAGCAAGGCATTCCTTGTCATAGCTTTCAGAAAACTTTAATACATGCATGAGTGGAAACTGTGATATATGTAACGGGCTCAGTGTGATGCAATATCAACCTTTACTGTCAAAATATAAAAATAGGTTTTCAAAGTGAGGCTAGGTCTGCAAGTGTAATTCTGGCGAACAGTCAGGCTCCTTCCGATTTCAGAGTGTTCAACAGGTGAAGTGAATTCGGGGAACATGATTCAAAACGGCCATCTTGTGAATAAAGCCAATACTCTTTATTGGACCATCGCTAATCGAACAGCTATGCTAAAAATAACACATTATAATGGGCGGGGACAGCCAAAGCCATCAACCAGAAGGTCTTAGAGGAAAACATCTCGGTAGTATAGGTGTAATTTTTGCCCATAGCAACAAACCAGAACTTTCAGCCTACAGCATCTGTTTATCTCGAATCCAACACCTTCTAGTCCCACGTAACTTCTGAGACACCCAACCACCTTGACATGATACACACTAATGCTATGCTAAGACACTTGTCATTTCATTTGCTACATATGTTACAATTAAAACAAAGAAGAAAACATAAGGACAAACGAAAAACTTAAACACAGATGATTACCAGTTTAATGATGGACAAAATAAGAAATTTTAAATTGTGTCTAAACTGCTCGGCCACAGCTAGTAATGCAGCGAATAAAATCCATTCCCCTCAGGCATGTAAGCAACAGTCAGACACAGCCAAGTACCTGTGCATGTAGCTTGGACACAGCCTCATTAGCTCTGTTGTGGGAGGGTTGAAAACACATTGGCACTTCAAGAGTTGGACGTTCCGTTAAAGAGATGACAAGGGTAAAATGTTTAGCAGTGTTGCAGAAAGTCAACCTTTACAGTTTGGCGGTTGCACCAGGAAGTGACGTATATGAAAGTTTTGGTGCACTAGGAAGTGACGCACCATCTACAGACTTTGTACACGACGGTTCGTCGTGCAGCAACTATCCATGCTACGTCAGTTACTGACGCAACCAACAAGTTACAGCTGCACAGAAACAGTATCAACTCTGCGTTCACATACAGATCAACTACCTATGGTGAGAAAGACAAAGTTGATTGGATATTGTGAAAAGAAGATATGTGTGCCATGACAATTTTGACAATAGCTTATGTGATATTAAGTTACTTGGGTCTTGCAGCCAGATAGGATGTACTGTGCATTCCGATTTCTCATACAGTCATGGCACTTGCCACCATATCTACTTGTTTCCTTGATGGCCCAGTGTGAATCACATGGACAGTCTCGTTCGGGATTTCTTCTTCTCCGGAGTCCCGGGGTTCTCTTGTGACTCGGGCTTGGCAGGGGTCAGCTCCGGGTCGAGCACGTTGCCGGCCTATCGGAGAATGGCAAATGAGGAATTGATTACTGTCCCTTTTTAGCCAGAGGGTTAAAATCATTGTATCACTTACTCTGGCAGTTAAAAAGA
>NW_019091562.1:120862-172258 GCF_001949145.1 Acanthaster planci
ATGAGTACATGTATACCCCCATGAGTACATGTATATTCCCATGAGTTTGAGCATGAATACTTCTGCTTGACTACAAGTCTGAGCGCATGGATTTTTTTTTCATGTGAGTAGGATTAAATGGATATGTTTGTGAGGAAAGAAAACAGAAATACAATTCACAGAAAAAGGTGAAGCATAAAAATTCTAAAAAATATGGTATACAAAGGAAGCAGTTTTTAAATTTTATCCAAGCTGTCTAGTCAGCTCCAACATTTTAATACAATGTACGTGCTGATCCATCAAGCTTGCTCAAAATTCACTGAGCACTTCCTCTTACTGATAGCTTTTTTTTTTTGCTGGTAGGGTCAAAAGTAGGCATAATTACCCTATCTGCTCTGCACACAAATGCAAGGCTTTCATTGGCAAGGCAGACAGAGACTTGTGGGCAAATGTTTCAAATGGGTGCATGATGCCAGCACAAAGATCATGTTTTCCATGAAAACTGACCATGTATTTACACCATGAAGGTGCAAACCTTGTCTCATGTGCAAGCAGTGTGTTCAGTTGCAAATGAACCCAAGGGTTACTTAGTCTCCCTTTCAAGCCAGCTCTTACCCCAGCGAATGCTCAAATCTATTGTGCGCTGCACCAGGGAAGACTAAGTAGCTACAGCCAAGTTGCTTGATGTAACGCAACCTCTGGAACTGTGGAGTGTCAATGATTTGCACGCACAGAGGATGCACCTCCATGTGGCCATGAATAGGGTCATTAAATACCTGCCACAAAAAGGCAGAACAGAGTGTAATAAATCATAAATGACAGAACATTTGCATAACACAGCAGAATACGGCCCAGCACAGTCAATCACAAGACAGCACAGTGACAACAAAAGCACAGTGGAACGCTATAAGCACAGTACATGTACATGTATATCATTAGACAGTGCAGTGGAGCAAAAAATCCCAGGGCTGGATCATCCAACAGACACAGGAGCTGTGGCAAAAAATGAAACAAAAAAAACCCTGAAGGCCTACAAACATACCGCAGTTTGCCATGCAGTTCCCCCATCCACATCAACAACAACACATGAACTTTTAGACTCTTAAAAGCTTCTTTCAGACTCTCTCTATCGAAATTCAACTTTGGGAAACCTAGCGCATGCATACTAGTACACAGCTTATATTGTACAATTTTGCGGCAACACAACATAAATTGCTACGGCATTTACGAAATTTGTGCCAATGCCTTGGCAGAGCAGAGCAGAGCATGCACAGCATTAATGCCTAGGGCCTGTATCGTGGAACACTTAATCTGGCCCTGCAACTAAGACAAGCTGAACAAAGCAGAGATACATGTACATGTCTGTACAGAAGATCACAGCACAATAGAACAGGACAAAGAGCAGTACAGCAAAGCACAGAACAGAAGAGAGGACCCCATACAGTGAGTCACTCCAGAGAGGAACCCATACAGTGAGTCACTCCAGCAGAATACTGCGGCAGATCACAACACAGAAAAGCTGCAACATTTGTTGTGAGATTCAACAACAAAATTGAATGAACAAACCTTCAAGGAATCTATGAAGACTTTAGGCCTTGAATTGTCTTGTAATTTCTTCAGAAACTGAAACTCTTCAAGCAACTCTAAACGTTTTCCCAAGGACCTGTGGTAACAGTGAAAAGGTGTAAGGCGTATGAAATAAGAAAACAAACATTCTGTAGCACAGTAGCACAGTCAATACAGAATGGCTAAAACATTAATGATGAAGGGAGGGAAATTTTCTGATTGCAGTGCACCTAAAGACCAAATCCCAAACACTTCAATTTTCTTACCTTACACCAACTTTCTTTTGAAGCAATTCTTCTGTTAGCTTGTCCAGAACTTTTCCAGATATCTCTTCTTCTGTTCACAAAGAAAAACGAACTTGAATTTTCCATACAGCACTCTTACAAGCAGACCTATAGCCAGAAAAAATTTCTTTTCTGTAGTACATAACAATGAGAAAAAAAACATCTCACAAAACTCCTGTGCTTTACATTTGTTTTTTATGCAATGCTATGCAACCACACACAAAATTATTTTGGGCTTCATATAAAGTTGCAGCTGGACAGGCTATGAAAACCAACCTATTTTACCCATCAAGAGATACACAAGGTTGACTCTTGAGCAAATGACGACAAATGGAACTGATAAGCCAGCCATAAAATGCTGGAACAGTTCCAGTTTCAACTTAAAATACCCTGGTTAGGTTAAGAACAAATCTGACGATTGTATCAAGCCATCTTCTTACTTTGGAACAGCCGTGCCTCATGAGTAAAGCCTTTGGCCATCAGATACTTGGAGACATCTTCTGCCGTCCAATTTTCACAGTCGGCAAAGTCAAATTTGTCGTCCAGGCTGTTACAACCATTGCAAGATGACAGGTTTCCTTCGGAAAGTTTCCGTTTGGAACGACTGGAGGACATTTTGGCACAGGGAAAGTGACTTCACTCAGACCGGAATGTTTGAGGGAGGTGGGATCTTCGGGAATCCTTGTCCTGTCCATGAGAATTGCAAATCACAAAGATTTGGAGGCAACTTGTACCCGGGTGAATTCCTACCCAGGTTAGCTATTACCTCGGTCAACTCATACCCGGGTCATTCTATAAATTCAAGGTCAAAAAGTGTGACATTTTTGTGTCCCTGTTACACCTGGCCTGTGTAATTTGACGTGGAAATATTACTGAAATGGATTTCAAACCGACTTCTATCTGTTTAGCAGGTAATTTGCATCAAATCATCACTCTTTAAAATTAGAGAATGTATTCTGAACTTACAAATCATACATGCATGTCAGATGTGACAGGGATGGGACATGACAAAATGTGGTACCCCGGTTAACTCCTACCCAGGTTAAATCTCACTTCCCTCTGAAGTTGTATCTCAGCAATGTAAAACCATGCAACCAACTCAACTCAGGAAACTGTGACTGTTCAGACAACCCAACCAATCGGACTACCTGACTGCTTATGCATCAAATGGAACTCTACAAGTCGTCCATTGAGGTACCGGTAAGTTACGTACAAACTGCCTCGGGCATGAGGGTAAAAATAACCATGGTGGGAGTTGACCAATGTCAATTTGAAACTAGTTATGAGAAAGAACAGGAAGTTATTGTAGAAAAATGTGTGCGGCTAACCACACCGCAGCAAATTGAAATTTGTGCTTTTTTTAATCTACACCTATACATGTAGATCTGTCTTCCTGGTCATATGTTATTGCAATGTCTCTCTTTGCGGAGGAACCATTACCAAAATCAGTCAAGAGTCATCAGTAGGAAAGATGACTCTTGACTCTTTATTACACACAATGACTAATTTAGTCAGGATGATCTACATGTACATGTCGGTCGTGCCTATGCCTCATTTTCCCTCTAGGGGGAGGCTAACATTAGTGTGAGCCGCCATCATGCTCAGAGCCACCCTCCCCATAATCTTGTATTTGGCATCGGAAGAGTGGAACAAAGAGCTCTTCTGCTTCTGTGTCTACTTCCATGTTACTTCCAGAACTGTAAAGTTTTTACAAACCTCACTGGTAGCGATGTACAAATTCCTATAAACACATTTTAGCTGTATTGATTGTGCCAACTTACCCTTCCATCACAGCTACATGTAGTTGTGCAACCAAATTCCATACATGCCTTCTTGGTGAAGTTACAATGTACATGTAGATGTCAGATGGGGAGGTTTATTTACCTTATATCCTCATTAAAATGGTGAAATTCTTGAGCATTTTGCCCATCGACACTACAGAAAGTCAAAGCATCACTGAGCATGTGCTCTCCATAACTATCAGCTGTGTGATAGTGTAGCACGGAAAAATGGCACCCTAAACTAAATCTGAATAAACTAAAAAACCAGACCAGAATTTGGGTAACTCGCTGAAAAAAAATCAAATTTGATCGGGTAGGGAGGAGTCGCAAGGAAAATTTGGGGCAGGCAAACGACAGCAAATTTTATAGAAAGGAGGAAAAAACACAAAAAATGAAATTTCAAAATTTATTGATAAGGGGCAATGCTCAACAGAATCCAAACAAAGATACAGTGTACATAAAAAAAGAACTGTTTAACCACAAACTCAATCAAACCTGTGACCTAAAAAATGAAGAACCAGTGTGATGTCTGGGCAGAATGGGACTAAATTAACTTTGATCTTCAAAAAAAAATGCACTTACATGTAATTAAATTACCTCAAACTAAAAAATAAATAAATGCTAATGAAACTTTGCTGGTCAAGAGAAGTTGGATACTGTGACTTTCTGTAGTGTGGATGGGCAAAATGCTCAAGAATTTCACCATTTTAATGAGGATATAAGGTGAATAAACCTCCCCATCTGACATCTAAGTTCACCAAGAAGGCATGTACGGAATTTGGTTGCACAACTAGCTGTGATGGAAGAGTAAGTTGGCACAATCAAAACAGCTAAAATGTGTTTATGGGAGCTTGTACATGCATATATCCAGTGTTGTAGTACTCATATCGGTACTCGTACTCGAGTACTACTCGAGTACCGTTTTCAGAGTACTTGTACTTGGACGTCCAAGTACTCGTACTCGAGCTACAGTTCTTATACTCGAGCTACAAAATACTTGGAACTCGACATCCAAAAATTGTACTCGAGCATCAGAGTACTCGTACTCAATTAACAGTACTCGATAAAAAATCCTTTAAGTTAACTTACCACTGCCGTTAAAGTAAGGTACAAAAATATCGACTCCAATATTCGATACGGTTCCGACAAAGAGAAGGCCGAACGTGGGACCATTAACGTATACTACCCATTCGCCATCTGTGCGCATACTTAATTAATCACGTATGCAAATTATATTGTTGTACTTCAGAATGGTCCCGCGATTTACTTGGGCATTGGTAGTCTGGTTCCTGGACCCGAAAATTCTAACAATGAACCCAGCATGCAGAAAATCACAGGCATGTGAATAACTGAGTCTGGAAATCAGACTTCGCAGCACCGTGCACGTTGTGTCAACTACTGCAACGCACGTGTAGTGATCGTGACATTGCTAGCCAGATCACTTGTTCTTGTAGCCATGTCATCTGCATTCAGTGTTTCTTTTACACAGTGGCAGGTCTTAGAGTCTCTAATTTAAGATAAAACTACTTTTGAATTAGAAGTACTTGTACTTGTACTCGGAATTAGAAGTACTTGTACTTGTACTCGTACTAGGAAGTGCAAGTACATGTACATGTACTTGTACTCGGAAACCAGTACTTGTACTAAGCTGGCAAAGTACTGGGCAGTACTTGGTGCTCGGACAAAAGTACTCGACTACAACACTGCATACATCTATCTCTAAAATAAGGTTTGTATAAACCTTACAGTTCTGGAAGTACCTCCATGTGGGTGCTAATCATTATACAAACACCTCCAGATGGTGGTTACATTCAGCATAATTTTGACCCTTGCGTAAATTTACTGCACTCCCTCCTATGAATGGATTTCATTCAAATATGTCAAGTGGAAATACTCAGAATTAAGGAGTACTATAAATTTGAGCATGATTCAAGATTGCACTTAACAGTTACCGAAAATGGTTGAACCAATATGCAGAGCAAGCACTGTCACTGATGGGTTCAACGCATGCACAGTCTGATAAACATGAATGGCATGAACGTAGCGTAGGGACAGTCAACGGGTGGAAGCGAGAAATTGGTGAGCAGAAATCTCACTTTTTTTCACAAATGCTCAATCTGATGCTCTGAAACCTTGTTATCCTGCTTTTGAAGAGGTATAGATTAATCTGATTTGCAGACAGGGGAAATTTGATTTAGTACATGAACATGTAGCTTTCTAACACCAGTGAATTATTTCACCACAAAAATCCGATTCCAAAACCCTATAGCGTCACCACACCACGCAACCAGCTGGAAAAAATAATCACACAGACATGACGGAGTACCATGACTTTGAGTACATCGAGTTCTCAAAGTTGAGGTACACGTACAGTAAAGGACTAAATTGAGCGTCAGCTCAGGGAAACCGAACACTTTGTGGTGTTTAATACAAACTCAAAAATCGTAGTGACCGTATATAGGACTATATCAGTTTGATTAAGATTCTTTTGCGGGTACCCGCAGGCCGCAAGGCAGGCATGGGCCTCAGAACCGCCGCGCGCGCCCCGCCTGGCCGATAACATCTTACAACATTGAAATTTGCACGGTACTGGGTCTCTCGACGTGGACTACCGCGGTACCGGTAGTGTTTAATGCACTTGCACTTAACTCCACTTTATTTTCGCATAAGAGTGAATTATAAGAAACATTATGTGAGGTCTACGATTTCAACCCTTTGTGGTGGGTAAAATTCAATATTCTAAACAGAAGTAAGAAGATATCTAAAACGACTAACTTACCTCCAAACTCTATGTACCCACACAGTACACGTAGCTTCCCCCAAGATTTGGAAGCTAGCCAGTGAATGAAAGATTGTTCCCAGCCCGGCCGGCCTAGCTAGCTAGCGCCCAGGCTGCACCTAGTACCTGGCGCGGCTGATCTCGATTTTCGAGAGCGTCCTCTATTGACAGGATCCTGCTAATGTTCGAGTTGCGCCAACACGTTCATGACGTTGACACGTACACTGTACATATATACTTCGGACCTTCACTTTTCTTGTGGAATAAATACATGTTTTTGTATTTAATTTAGATTATTTGGCGAAGCTGGTGTGGATAAGGAACTGGTTTGTCGTAAGTACTAAGTGTTTCAATACGCAGATCTTGTAAAATGAAATTTGTAAAACTCAACCAGCCGCGTACCCCATGGCCCACTGTGTGGAGGAAATGACTTGCATGTTTAATTCGAAGTCGCGAGTCACGTTTCCTAGCACGTGCGCGCGCAGGGGGTGCATGTCTAGTCTCTACGTCTGGAAGCAGTAAACTTTAAGGGCCAGACTCGATCGACCGCTCGATCTTTGCACGATCAGTCCATTCTACCTCCATGATCAGTCGATCTTATTGCACGAATTGCGCCATTAGTAGACCGCCTTTTCTTTCTTGAATTTACGGTTGAAAAAGATCGTTTCAAAAAAGGGAAACTTGTACTAAATACTGAGTAAAGGTTGTCAATAATGTCATGTTTGAGATTTCAGGTAGGGTCGACATGGGTCGACCATGCAGATCGACCAGTCCGCACCCAAGATATATGGGGCTCATGCCTTGCCCCTTGGTATTAGTATTAAATATTAAATAGAAACGTGCATGCAGCCAAAGAATAAAGATGTGCTCTTGATGTGCGTACCCTAACGTGGCCGTGGCATGGTGGCGCTGCTCCTAACGTGACGCACTTTCATTTTTCACATTTTGTGTCTTACAGTAATGTTTTCAACTCAAATTTTACAATTACTGAAACTTCATCAAATTTCCAATGGTCTGATTCATGTGATTGATAAATCTTAAATTACAAGATTTGGATGAAGTTTTATATTTGCCTGAATTTCTTATTTTTTTCCTTGAAATGAACTCTTTTAATGCATGTAGGCCTATGTGCCTGTAGTATCCTGCACTCTTACAGGTCCACTCCTGACCACCATAACTCAACCCAGCAACAGTACCCTTTTAAGATTGTCCTTGTAGCTCTGCCCTCCTCTGGATCCTAATGGCCCCACCTGTTATACATCAATCATTGTACCCCATGAGACCTAGCCCCCTTGTATAGAGTGTACATGTACCCTATATGTATGTAATATACATGTAGTTGTACTCCTGCATCTGACACACAAGAAAGCAAAGCCTTAGGTCGAATTTTTAAAGATCTTTTCAAGTTGGTCACAACACTTGGCTGAATTCGAGCCCAGTTTCCAAATGCTGACAGTTTTGGATTTCAAGGAAATTTCATGGCACCGATATTGTTCACAAAGGTTCAACACCTTATATCATGAAGGCAGTAGTACCAGATGAGTTTAAAGTGTTTCAAGACAGAAGTTTGGCAACCCTGTGTGAGGAAAGTCAAGTGAACGTCGCAGTGTGCCGTTAGGGGACTCTACTAATCTTGACTCTGGCTCAGATTTATTGTACTCCCTCCTGAGTTGATTATCCTACATGTATGAATTGATTTTATTCAGAGGCATATCAATTCAGGTGGAGTACAGGCACAGTAGGCCTAAATTTGCACAAGTTTCAAGATTGCACTGAACAAAGACATAGGCCTACACATACGTACATGTACATGTACTTCTAGATATACATGTACCTGTCTAGCAAAGGAAGAGGATACATGCTGAGTGCTAGGATTGATAACTATGGTGCTGTTTAGTCTCTTGAACCATTTTAAAGAGTGTCGTAGGGTCTGGAACACTCGTGATAAATTGTTAAACTGTAAAATAGTATTTTTGTACCAGTACAGCAACTGTACACATTGCAGTAGCTGGCTCCAGGGTTGTCCATTTGGACTCATAATTTTTTCCCAACTCTCATTTGTTATACATTGCTAGTTTGTTGCTTCATTCTGAGAGTGCCCTGACTCCGTAACTGCATTGCTGGCTACTGGGTAGCATTTGGACTCAAGACTTTTTCTTCTCCAACATCAGTCCTACTAGCCCTGTAGCACAAACAGAGTACTCAGCTGGACCTTTTGTCATTCCCGGTACATACATGTACATACGGTACATGTAAATGACAGGGTGTTCTCCAATCACTCCATCCCATGAGTGTTTTGGGGATGAAACATTTTGACAATTTCATGTCTGATTCCGTACCGACATGGTTATTGTGAATTCATATTCACTAGCAAGTGATGTAGCAAGACTTCCTCAGAGGGGGTTTACATGTAGTCGCTCCTTTCATATATGGAAGCCCTGGTTACAACAAAGTAATTTATCTGATCCCTGTAACTTTGTTATGTTGAAAGTTGACTGCATGTATTTTAAGATGACATCCTACATGCAGCAGAAATATAACCCACCAGGAAATAGGCTCTTTGTACTTATTCTTTATTGTTACACGTAGCTCATTATCGCAATGCGATAATCCGATACGTGTAAACACGGTCACTCTACAACATGGTACCCAGATATGGTACATGTATGCCGCATACATGTACATGTACCATATCTGGGTACCGTGTTGTAGAGTGAGCGTTGAGGTCCTGGTTGAACTTCGTGCAGTGAGTAGTTGACCTTTGCTACATGTACATGTATGTACACAAAAGCAGTGACACTGCTCTTTTTGTAAGCATCAGACATGTATATGTATGTTATGGAATGCAATTAGGCTTACTACAAGGCAGGAAACAAATTTTTAAACTTTGGCTTGCGTGCGGTGTGCCCCACTTTGGACACCTGAAAAAAAAAGAAAGACCCAAATTTGTGATTACTGGAAGCTTGGTAGTCTTGAGTAACACTGCCCCTAATGTTCAATTGCTCATCACATCTGAAATCATAAAGTTGCATAAATTTGCAGTTGGGCTTGTTCCCTGTTATGCCCTTTAAAAATAATTTTCTTGATGAGCCACTAATCACTTCAATAAAGACCTGAATGGAATTCTTTAAAAGGGATAATTTTTGCACCTTTTTTCGACAGAAAGCCCTCAGAATTGTGGGTTGGAAGAATAGCATACCAACCAGCAGTAGCCTATGCACTCTTTAAATTTTTGAGGGGAAAAAGTTCCATCCGTTCCTTTACTTATTTTTTATATGACATTAAAACTACCCAAAAGTGTGAATCTCATGAAGAGATAATGTGGGGAGGGGGAATTCAAATTTTCTTGGAAAATATGTATACTTACACTGTTTCTGTCATGGCCTATAGACTTTGTGAATGCGCATGTCCAAATGTTTATATAAATTGTAACAATCCCCTTTGTCTCAGAATCATTGGTGTTATACATGTACATGTAGACAGGTAGAATTTTAGATCATAAATGCTTTTTGGGTGAAACATGTCATGAGATTGATGTAAATTTCCCTCAGTGTACACATTACTCGTTTTGCTTTATTGTTTGCAGATTGACTTCCACAGTAGGTCATATGAGGTACAAGTAGCCAAGAAGTACGTACAAAGTATGTAGAACAGGTTTGTGATCTGTTAGATACGAACGTAAATCAGATCTGTGACCACAATGGCAAAAGAAGAAGTGAAGAGTCCCCTGAATGTCCGTACTCCGGTGGTCATCTTGACCACCCTTTTTGGTATTGGCTCCTGGATTGCCATCAATGGCCTCTGGGTAGAGCTCCCCCTCTTGGTCTCGCTGGACATCCCTGAGAACTACAGCCTGGCCTCCTACCTGACGGTGATCATCCAGCTAGCCAACGTGGGGCCCCTGGCCTTCTCCCTGACGCACTTCTTCCTGTTGAAGGGCAAGCGCATTGAGATACCCACCGTCTTCATCATTGTCAGCCTGGGCTGTGCCTCCACCCTTCTGCTGGTCTTCTTCTGGGACCGCTACACCGTGTGGCAGGTGGACGGTAAACTCCACAGCACAGCGCTGCTGGTCCTGGCCTTCTTCCTGTCCATTGTGGACTGCACCTCCTCGGTGGCCTTCACCCCCTTCATGTCCCTGCTCAAGAGCTCCTACCTAACTTGGTACTTCATTGGGGAGGGCCTGAGCTCGCTCCTGCCCAGTGTCATGGCACTGATCCAGGGCGTTGGGAGCGTGGAGTGCACGGCCAATGGCACTTACGTCAATCACACTGTTATTGGCAACGAGACCATCTGGCAGAATTGTACCCACTGGGTCAGCAGGAACTCGGCCGCCCGCTTCCCTCCTCAAGACTTCTTTGGGTTCCTCTTTGCCATGATGCTGACGTGCGGCATCGCCTTCACCATGCTGAATTACCTTCCACTGGCCAAAAAGGAACACATCCAGGGTCGGCCGGCATCACAATCAACGTCTTCAGCAGGCTCTGATTCCTCAACTTCCTCTGAGAGCCACTCCCTTGTTGCCCGCTCTGCAAGGAATCCAGGCACTCCCGCTTACGGAGACGAAGCCCAGGACATGCTGCCGGCACCCAAGGAGAATGCAGAAGAAAGCACCCTGGATAGCAGCAAGCCTCCCACCGACTACCGACTCCTGACCAAGAGACAGCTGATCTACCTTTACGCAGTCCTGTGTTTTGTCTGTGCACTTAGTAATGGTGTTCTGCCATCCATCCAGTCCTTCTCCTGTGGGCCCTACGGCCTCAACACGTACTTACTGGCCTCAACCTTGGCCAACATAGCCAATCCACTGGCTGCAACTCTGGTCATGCTGGTGCCGTCCACAAATCTTGCCTTGGTAGGGATGACAGCCCTGTTTGGAACAGCATTTGGTGCATATTGCATGTTGACGGCAGCTCTCAGCCCTACACCACCTTTACAGCATGAACCTATAGGCAGCGCATTAATCGTAAGTCAAGTTTTTCTGTTCTTTGTTTTACTCTTACCTTCAGGGTACAGAAAAACATGCAAAACAAAAGTAGGCCAAATTTATTCTTCAGCCAACAAAATTCTCCCAAACCTTCATGGAGCAAAGACGAGGTCCTTAGTATTCCACCAGCTAAAGTTGAGCACCAGTTAAACTTTGCAGTCTTTCCTTCATTATTTCCCCCCCCCCCCGAGAGAGACACCAAGTGATTTCATTTGGAAGCCCATACGTGTACCTTACATGTACATGAAAAACATTTAGAAAAGATTGGCCATTTGGTCTGTTGGCTTAGTTCTGGAGAGAATGTGTCGGACTAGAAGCTAGGTGCCAGATCTTTCTTGTGATGCAGTCGATAAAATACTTACATGTAATAACGGGTGTAAAACTACATTGTACTTTAGTGAATGGTCTCTCAAAGAAGAATGGTTTATCATCTTAGGTTTGCTTCTGTTTCACCATGCTAAGATTGGACCTGTCATTCACAGTATTGAGAGTCCCAATTTTTTGGACTAGGGTTGCATTATAGAAACATGTAGAAATGGTGCCAAAAACGTTGTGAAAGTACCTGTAATTATGGGGACAGATTCCTGGTAAATGTTGATTTGGATCAGTGTCTCTCTCTCTCTCTCGCAGACGCTTGCCTTTGACCATGTCACTTGATAATGTCCAGTTGCAGTTTCATGAATCAAGCCGTGATAGTGTCACTAATCGTGTCCAATTCCTCAGATCCTGGCGTGGATTTTGATGACGGGCCTCTTCGTCTACACTAAGGCCACCATCGCTTGGATCCTGCGCACCCAGCCCAACAGCCGTGGCCTCCTGATCTGGTATGGTGGAATCACACAGGTGGGGTCTCTGGTCGGTTCCTTCGTCATGTGGCCTCTCGTCAACGTGGCCAAGGTGTTTCATCCCTCCTACGAAGACCCATGTGAGGGTTACCCCAGGTGTGAGCTGGTTGAGGCAACCGTATCTTACTCGGAGCTGTAGCCAAAGAGTTCTCAAGAAGTTGGATTTGCGAGATTCATTTTTCATTCCCAGCACAAACACATGTGCCTCTGTACTTCATATCAACCAACACCAGCAACTGGTGTGTGCTTATAGAAAGTGATTGCGGGTCCGTTTCCATGGTTTTCTGATGTGTTATTATGTACAATGAGATAAAAATAGCATTATAAGTAATGTTATAAAAAGTGCTTGATAAGCATGCATTATACAGTACTGCTTTTTTATACTTGCTTACTGTGTATAGCTTTTCCATATGTGTACTGCAAGTTGGATCTAACTGTATGTGCTTGCTTAAATAACTGCCCATTATTCATCTTTCACTGAAATGAGTTCCACTAGTATTTTGTAAAGCGTTGTCCACTGTCATAATACTGAATGTTGAGTTGTAATGCTTGGGTTGTGTTTTATTTTCCTTTAGGAGAAAATGTGTTATGTACATGTGTTGTACATTTAACTGGTCCCGGGACCTGCAGGGAATTGATACGTATGTGCACCAAGCTTCTTAATGAAATCTGAAAATTTTGAAACGATTGTTGTTAGTCTGTATCTTTCTGAAAGGAAAAAATTTACGTAGATGTGTAATCTTGTATTTGGATTCGCGCCAGTTACAAATCGTCCAGAGTCAAGGGAGAAGTTTATTGAAGGTGGCAATTGTTTCAAAGACATTCCTTTCTCATTGTTCATTCCCCGTGATGGGAACCCGACTTGTGGCTTGAGATGAACTCAGCCAGAAGTCGATCCCTTTCAGTGTTTTTCACTCTGAACATATTCTTGGCAAAATACAACAAAACCCAACAGCTGCAAACTGTTGAAGCATGCCGAATCTAACAGAAACCAGCAGTCAGAACAACTGTTTAATTAACCCTGTCCTAAATAGTGAAGTCTGACACACATGTAAGGGTGGAACGTTTACAGTTTAAAGCGTTTAAACAAAAAAGTTCCAAATCCGTTTACAGATTTTCCCAAATGTTTTATAAACGAAATCGCCCCTTTTAGAGGTTTGATGTTTTGATTGATGCAATCTGGCGTTCATTTTTATTGTAAACTATGCCTGTTACGTGCTGTTTTTTCCCCTATCGGCTTCCATACGTTTGAGAAAAAATGAATTCTAAAACAATAGACATTGCTTGTTTGAAACGCCCCAACATCAATCAACATACATGTACATTGGTTGGACCAGGTGCATGGTTGAACTATACAATTATGTACATGTATATAAAAACACCGGAGTAGGCGGCGGCAGCCTCTGCAAAGTGTTGGCTATACGTTTACATATTTCAACGATGTGGGAAAGTTTTTTGTAAACGTTTTTCAAATTAGACTTAAAGTCCCACCCCACACAATTTGCCAGTCGTTAGGTGTTTTGGATGAAAGGATCATAGGATATTCTAAACACATGTACATGTATCACGACTGAACTTCCCTGGGCTGCACAAAAGTTGGAAATCAGAAGTGTAACTTTTACAATGACTTTTTTGCAGACAGGGAATTCTTAAAGGACCCATTTACATGTAATGTAAATTCATCTTTTTGTCGCTTTTCAATTCACTTTAGTTTTGACATGTTACAAGCATTTTGGTTCTTTTTTAGTTTTTTACTCATGAGATGCAACTGTGGTGTTCTTCCAAGAAGAAGCCTACTATTTCAGCAAGGACTTTTGATATTTTACTGTTTTAAATGTTCTTTTGTGACTCCTTGTTGTGTCAGTACAACAGACCAAGAGCAAAGCTTTTTGAGTTAAAGTCAATGGCCAACTAATTGTAAGGTTCACTACTTGAACAGAGAACCGCAAGTTGAAAAGTCCTCTTGAGGTGGCGTCACAGCAACAGCGCCCCAAATTGTCCGAAAAAGCAGTAAAATTTCTTGACACCAATATGTGCTATTTTCATTCAGGTTAACGTGTACTAAAGGGTCCGTCAAATTAGAAATTTGTACATTTAAAAATAGTAGAGATTTGCACCAATAATTGCTCTCAGGTAAAATTTGTGGAAGGACCATTTGAAGGTATTAGATTGTACTCAGTATTATTGTATTTATAAATTATAAGTATGGTACTGACCATGTGGTACATAAAATAAATGGCGGTTTCGTTTCAACTTTGAAGCTGGAGACAGAGGCTACTCTGTAATTTGCAGCTGAATTCGATGGGAGTATTCGCCGAATGAGCAGCGCAGTTCCCCGGGGAAGGATGCTTACCGTCGTACCGTGTGCATGTACTTCATTTCTGGTCGGCGCTTAATGTTGCTGTAAAGGGAACTATTTCCTTGATTGCGTGTGCCAGTCTAACTGGTGTATCGGTGCATTAAATAAAGTGTTCTTTGAAGAGTGATGAGTTCGAGTATATGACATGGTGAAGGAATGGATTCAATTATAGTGTACAGTGTATACGATTTGGTGAATTAAAGGAGTTTATTTTGGTGTGGTCTAAAATGTGGGCTTAGTGTGATTCAATTTGATGTTGTCAAAGTCTGCAACGCCCCCCCCCCCAAAAAAAAGAACAAGTGCGAGAAACCTTGTGTTTTTTTACTGTTCGTGTACATGTGCAATGGCCTTTGTGGGGAGGGTAGGGGGCAATCCCCACCCCCTTTTTTTTTTACGAAGAAGACATCATAGGTGAGTAGGCACGAAAGAAATCGGTATATTTATTTAGCAAATATTAGCACCAACTCCCCCCCAAAAAAGCAAATAAAAGCAAGAATGTTGGTACCGTAAGGTTTTTGATTCCCTCCCCCAATATTATGAAGATTCTTTTCGCTTTTGAATTCCCCCCCACACCAAAACCTAGATACGCCGCTGCACATGTGAACTGCCAAAGAAGTGTTTCTTTCGAGTGCTCATTGGTCGTTTTTCTGATTCACTGTTACGACTGTTACGGTGAAGATTTTGTTTCAAAACTGAAATCGTAGTAGCAGTAATATTTCCCCAAATAAAATGTTGATAAACAGTCAAGTCTGTCGTTCTCTAAAATGTTTTTTCCTATGAGGCCAATGACCAGTTCACGAATTCTTGAAAACACGGAAGCATATATCAAGTAGCAACGACCCCATCGTTCTCTAGTCCTTGGCGACTGTGTCCTGTACGTATGAAGCGGTTCCTAGATCCTGACGGGCAGAGACGTTCCGCTTCCGGAGTTCACAGCCAAGTTCAAATGGACGGCGCGCCCCCTCAGCCTGGCATTCATAAAACACTGTGCATCTGTCGACAGGTATTTTTTGGCCAGTTCGCTTCGCTCTGGAATATATGCAGTGGAATCCTTGTTGATATTAAACCCGAGCCAGGCTGCAGACTTGGAAGTTGAATCCTCGTCTCCGATAAATACAGGTAATGGTCTGAATATTTCTGCGATAATACTTTCTGCTAGGATGGAATCGTCAAACCCTTTTACTCTCTCGGCTTTCATAAAATTGTATCAAAAGAAGGAATTTCAGAGGCGGATCTAGAAGGGGGATGGGGGTGCAACCCCCCCCCTTTAGCTGCAGACAAAATGGAACTACCAGTGAAATGACGGCAAATGAGTACACAAAAATATCCTAGATGAGATTTGCGCCTCCAATCTATCCACATATATAGTTAAGTTTTCTTTTCATCAGGGAGCAGTGTATGATGCTTTTGGACCCCTTTAGCAGAGCATCCCTTCAGTACGCCTATCACCCCCCCCCCTTTCCTGAAAGCTAGACCCGCCCTTGGAAGGAGTTGTGTGAAGCGTAGCGGCATTGACGGTGTAAACCTTTTAAGAGTTCCATAGTTTTTAGTTCTCACTGGTGCCCGGGACAGTGAGGCAGGCAAATGGGGGAGTCTACAGCTTGGTAAAGTTACTCCGATTTCCATGTAACTTTCGACACAGATCGTGAACCCGGTGCTGTCTAGACATGCCCAGTCGCCGTCTCAGGCTTCGCCTAAACTGTAAACCCCTGACTTGTTAACCCCATAAGAAGTCATGCTGTGCTGCCAAACCATGTACCAATAAACCCAGATATTTTGGGGGTTTTAAAAAAATTTATTGATACATGTATGTTTAATTCGAACTTGATGGATTTAATGCGGGAGAAAGGCCGGCCTGAGGCAAAGATGAAGCTGAGTTTTGGTTTTAGAGCTCAATTCAGGGACGGGGAAATAGAAATTAACCATTTTAGTCGACACTGGATAGCTACTTAAATGACATTTTTCATGTGAAATTGGAAATCCCCAAATTCAGTTGAACTGTCTCACACAAGCTGTCCTTTCATAGTTTATATGCTCTGATTTTCATCCAGACTTTTCTCTTCAGCAAGCTCCGACGTGCTCGTGGATAAACAAAAATGCCAACGGCACGCCGCCCCTTGAACCTGACGCCCGCCGGACCGGCCATCAACGTCACGCTCATGGAGCAATTTCTGCAGGCTCCTCCCACCTGCTTCCGTGTGGTGGAGCGGCCGACTCGGAAGAGGCAGCGTTTCCTCTCTCATGATCCCACCAAGATTACGTCGTGTGCTCGTTCGATGTCCAAAATCTTTCCGGACACCAAAGGAGGGTATGTGATCGTTTGTATTTTTTGTTTCACTGCAGTACGCTTAAAATCACGAAAATCTTCAACCTTTGTAGCTACGCATTGGCGATTTTAGATGAATACATGCACATCGCCATTTTTTTAAAATCTCATTTTTGTGTGCCAATAAATTCAACATGATGTTATCTGCAAAAGAACATGTTGAAATTCCCAGATTTGCAATTGTAGCTTGTAGTGATTCATTAACCTACCCAATGCCCCGAAACATAATGATAATGTTGTCATGGTGTCCTCCAGAATGTTTTGAATTAATCACAATATCCTGCTGACAGATGATTGGTCTTTTATAATAAGCAGCATTACACCTTTGAGCGTTGAGTTTCCCCAGTGTAGATTTAAACAGATGTAGTCTAACATGAACTTTCCTCCAATCAACGTCATTATGCATATGTTTCGGCTGAAAGCTCATCGATTAATTTAATAACAACGAAAATGTTTGGTTTCCATTTGCAAGGCCCTTTAAGTACTGAGAAAATTTAACTTCAATGACGAATTTCTGTTCTTCATGCCAAGGTGTCTGTGGGTTCACAACGAGGCGGAGCTCGAGAGTTTGACTAAGACCCTTCTCTCGTTGCCCATCTTCTTGACGGCCACCGCAGTTCGAACCCACAGAAAATCAGGCGTTAGGAAGGTGACAGTCGTGACCAAAGGTAGGTTCGTGATGTCGTAGGGTCAATGGAGGATGGCATGCAGTCTGGTCTGCATGCTCACGTGACGACAGTCAGTGGAGAAAATTCCATGGTCTTGTCCGTGAAGGTCGCATGATCAGTATTACAGCAGTGTGTCTCTGGCGCGAAACGAGGTGCCGCATAAACGAGATTTGAATAAGTGTCCCTCCACAATGATATTTTGCCGATTTGTTTAAAATCCTTTGAATACGTTCTATGGGAGTTTTATATTATAACAATCACAGGAAAATCTAAATTGCTTAGTTGAAATTGCAACTTACCGGTTTAAGATGAAAGCACGTGCATGTTCTCTGCCAAGCACCTGTCTATTCCAGCCTCTTTTCTTCCTCGAGCAGAAACACCCCCTCATCGGTTAAAAGGAGCCACGTTGGTCGGGAGTGTTCAATTTGTTGGTAGCGATGCGACCGTGACGCGTGCATTACTAGGTCGGTCGTGAACAAGCGAAGTTCAGTTCCGACCAATGGAACCTCCAATGCTAAGAAAATAGCGCCCTCTGTTGGTCCGGCTCGAGGCCCATGCAGCAGCGAAATTCTGCATTGTCTTTGGAAGATACCCTTGTCCATTTACAGCCTGGTCACAAATCCAATCTCTCGGTTTCCTTTACCAGCGAAAGTAGCGGTCATAGTGAACACCCAACATGTACAGATCCAGCATCATTTCAAAACAATGCTAGCAGAAGCTGTAGACCTCATGCGCAAAGGGAAGAAGTTTGCAGTCGAGGTAAGTCAGCTAGAAGTCGGAGACATGTAAGATTTTCGCTTCTGCGTAAGAGTGGGAAAGGTTCATACATTTTCAGGCATTAGTTAAACAATCAAAACCGAAGTTCCGCTGCGGTTTGAACACAGTTTAGTTGAGAAAACATGACTTGTTTAAGCTGGTACACTGCTGCTTCTTTGATGGATTCTCTCATAAATATATCCGCGGCTCTGCTACATTTGGGAAGATTAGTCAATAAATCCCTTTCCTTTTTCATTTTGATTCATTAAATGTTGACTTGATCCACAGTTTGACTTTAATCCGGTGCTAGCAGAATGGCTGGAATCCGCCTTTGTCAGCATGGGGAAGGATGGGGCATCCTACAACACTTGGTACAGCAGCAGGCATGCCAAAATCACGATCACCAACTGTGGAGAGAGGATAAGTACGTTCGTCTGCTCGGAAGGCGGGCTCTCGTCATGTTGTCTTCTCAGTTGGGTCGCCTTCTTTCCCTGCTGTTTGATGGTCTGTCCGATCTACAGGGTAAGTCCACTAATAGTGAACAGGCGTTGAGAGCAAGGGGGTATCGATACAGAGGGACATTTCCAGGTCTTGGGTCCCTGGAACGGGTAACTGTTTTTTTTGGGGGGGGGTTGTGTTTTTTTCTAAAACGACCTTCCACGTTCTTCCTAAGTTTATTTACAAAATTTCATGTCCATTCAAAACGGAAAGGGGACAAAATTATTGAAAATTGCGTTTTTGGAAAGTGGGCCATAATGGTGAGGTTAGAAAATTGAAACGCGTACGTGAACATCTTCGGTATGTTTTGTCACAGCTTCAGCGAGCCTTGCGGGTGACGGACTTCGGCGGTAGGGTTCCAGAGGAACTGTACGCTACCACATTCTGCCCGACCATGGAAATCTCCGATGCTGACATCGCTCGCCTGGACTACATGCGCCGTACACTTCAACAGCTCAGCCAACAGGCCCATCAGGGGCCTGCTTTGAGCGTTGACTCCCTGGGGAGGGTCCGTTAAAAACTGCAGAGTGATCATTCCCCTATTAGCAGCATGTATGGATCAACCCTATATATAGGATTGCGCCATTTGGTTCGGATATAAATTTTTTTGCGGTCGCTCAAATACCCACATCAAATTGCACCCCCTTACTGTGTCCGCTACGCTTCAACTGGGGGTAGATCTAATACATGTAATGTTGGCCTGTTTTTGTCCAACCAAACATGTAATGCACTTGTTGGCGTTTTGTCATTTTTTAGCCACCTTTCATTCAATTTCTATGATACCTTCTCGGATTTCATTAATCTTAAGAGATTTAACATTCGTGGTCTGATCAGATCAACATCAAATTATCGATTGATTGTAAACGATGCCTGATTGAATACCGGTAACATAATGGAAGGGACCGGCTTAAGCAAAATCCGGGTTTTGTCGATTGACAAGCTAGCTAGACACGAAATGATTGAATCAGCCATTGTAATTTTAAGTATGTATCATTCATGACCGACGCGGTGTGAATCTGTGTCGGCGAGTTGGGGTGGGATAGAGGATGACCATTGAGAATGGGAGTGGAAACCACGTAACACTGTGGCGCAGGGCACGGTGGGGGGCACGGACCTAATCCGGGGGGGGGGTACTCCACTGGACCGAATAGACCCCGTATACTAGATAGATGTGTTTCGAAATGAGGTTTTATCCATAAACACGATCACCCAATTTTTTCATCTGTGACAAAATTTTATAAAACCCTTTCTATCGACAGGTAGTAAAGAACCGTTTCTAGTATTTTGACATTTTCAAAGCTCTATAAACGGGCAACAACATGGAGGGGGGGGGGCTTGTCCTCTTCATTATATTTGACAGTATAACTGTGTGAACAACATCGCATTACATTCTTGTGATCAGTTCTTTGTAATTTTGCGAGGCCTCTTTTAACGAGTTTACAAGTCGGCTCTTGTTTGATTTGCGTGATTCATTTCTGCGTGTTTTTCAACGCATGGGCAATATTCAAGCTATTTAAAATATTGATAAATTAAAGTATACGAAACTGGCATATATTCTGTTCCATGTAAATCCCAATAATTTGAGTTTAGGGTTTCCAGGTAAATGTTCAATAACGTTTCAGTTTGTATATGAGGAGCACATTCCATTGTACTTTTTTTATTAGCATCATAAGAAAAAGTGTGCAAGTTTTAATAATAAAACAAAAGAACCGACACCGTAACTCATCTTGTACTTTTGAATGGTGCATCATTCTGACCATTCCAAGTTCATCATTCCTATGTGAAATTCCATGACGTGGACCTCTGTCCTGGCCATGCAGCTATTTTCAGTTCGTAAATGACTACAACCGAGTTGAAAGTCAGTGTGTTACTTCCTCGTATAAATGAAAATCACGGGAAGGCAAAAACTGTTCAAGCTAGTCGAGTATAACCTCAGTGCAAGGGGAAACTTCCTCATTTCACTTTCGTATGAAACGAAGCAATGTACTATACGGGGCAACACATCCAGAGTGTGACAGTTATAAATCAAAATGATCGAACGCCATGATCATAATGCTCAGCTTGAAGTTCCTCCGACCATCCGATCCCGAACAATTAAAGGATTGTTGAAGACTTGCAGGACCTAAGGTAAGTGAAAGGAACTGTTTTCAAACATTCTGGTTGGAAGGGTAATTGTAGGCCATCATGGAAAATTCAGTTTTTGAGAAGTGACTTGCCTGGATATCTCAAGCACAAAAGGAGGTAACAGTGTTCAAACTAAATAGAGAACTCTTCGCGTAGAAAGACACCCGCGAACACTGTAATGCCAAACGGCAAATATTTACAAACCTGGCTACAATCAAGAGTAGGGCTAATCATGGCGAGAAGTTATATTTAACAATGCACAAAAGGTATGAGTGGCTCTAAATATGGCCTAAGGTGAAATTTGGGGCATTATTCAAACTTTGTTAGAAAGAAACCTGTTACCTCGAGCCTTTGGCCTATCTCTCGGAATCATGGCTTAATTTTCCTGCCCAGCGAATATTTTGAACCCCGCTTTGTTTTGCTGCAACATCTTTCTGCAAACTCAAGTCGGGCTCATCCATCCTGCTCGTCATGTCGCGCAGTCCCCTCGATCTGTCGCCCCGTGGGCCGGCGGTGAACGTTGCCATCATGAGTGACTTCCTAGCAGCGCCGCCGGACCTTTTCACGGTTGTCGAAGGCTGCCGTCGGAAGCTTCGTCACGACCCTCGATTAGTCACTGTCTGCGGCCAGTCGGCTAAGTTCCTCGACTCGAAAGGCGGGTAAGACCAGTTTGTTCTTCCGATTCTTCTTCTGCGCCATACCGATATCTTCCTTGAAGAGTGGTCAGAGGTGCATTCTCGATCATTGAATGAACAGTTGATTGGGAGTGATTAATTTATTACAAATGTGATTCCACCGGTCATGTGAAGGACGAACAACTCTGTACAAAAAAAAATTACAAGTACATAACAATTTACAAGGAGGTAGTTCGGAACCACTGCGCTTACCATGTATTTCATTGGGGGGGGGGTTGAAATATCACCTGTTCGCGATGAGTATACGTACTTTACGTCCGGTACCGAACCACATGCAGGCCTATGAATTCTTTCGACAGCTGGGCCGTGTATGAAGTATGAACATTTGGAGAAACAGATAATGACTTTTACCAAAAACTAAAAAGCAGACTCCCTCCAGAATTTTTTCGATCATAACTGATTTTTTTGTAAGTAACAATAAAAAAGGTTCGTCAGAATTTATATCATGTCAGTGTGCTGTCTGCTATTTTCCCCATGGTAACCAGATGCTTGGCGGTTAGCAACAAGAGTGAGTTGGATTCGATTACGGAGGCTCTACTCACCCTCCCGCTCTTCTTTAATGTTTTCCTGAAGCGCTATCAAAAGGTCGGAAACACTACTGTCATTAATTTGGGTAAGCATTTTGCTGCCTTTGCTTTTAATCAGGATTTGAGAGGAAAAAAATCGGAACAAATGTTCAGATTTGTGTAATACGACGAAATTTGAGAGCACCTGTTTTCATAGTTTACGCTTTCGTACTTTGCTGATATAAAAACGTCAATGGATTTCCCTGCGAAAAATATCAAACTGACAACAACAGGCCTACATGTACTGTACAAGCTAATGCGAGGAAACCCCATAATGCGAATTCGTTATACGTCTGATCAAATATTCGCGTTACGAATTCGCAGAGGTTGAGCACATTTTAACTTGAGCGAAATTTGGCTGCAAATTTGCAAATGACGAAATTCTTTAGCTTGACGCGCGCGTGCATTTTGCAAATCAAGACACCCTATTGGTCGAAGAGGCATGCATGTGACGCGCACATACCACCTGTCCACGAGCGTTGTGTCACCGCAGTTATGGCCTCTAATTTCTATTGCCGAATAACACTATGCTCTATCTGCCCTGAATTGAAGTGCAACCTCACCGGCGAAAGAAATTTAGATGGAGAACGATGCTGAGTTCGTACCAAGGACTCTCAATTTCATTTAAAAACAAGCCCTCACTTGTTCCAGCTCGTAGCGGATAAGGTCGATCGTACAGGTTCCGTGAGCGTATAAAGCACGATCGACATAGACCCAGAACCAAATTATCGCGGGGACCAGACTTGTTTGGGAGATGATAACTTTCTGGAAGTTTTGCATGTGAATTTGTATAGCCCTCCTTGGGGTAAGGTCAAATTTTAGGGCATTTAACCCTGTTTGGGAAGAGATAAGTTAAATAGAGTCTTTCCCTCTCTTTTTCTTATCATTACAAAAATGATATGATAATGAGGATATGATGAAAGGGCGGAACAATCATTTTTCGCTTGCTAGGAAACATATTTAAAATTCCAAACTTTGCTTTTTAGAACAAAATAATATTCGTTTCTCCGTGTTTTTTAATTCAACATTTCGGTTATTTTTTTGGGTCAATAATAACGCCGGTGCTCTTTCATTAAGTTCCCCTCAGCTTGCCCAAAATTCATCTGATGGTGACAAAATCGATGAAAGTGACTGTAAATACGAGTCAGTAGGAACGAGATGTTTGCGGACCGCATGTGACTTGATTTCTCATTTCAAGACTCGCACCATTCCGCGACATACACAATGTATCTTTTGAAGATTTGCAAGGAGCACGCAATTCGGTTAATGTTGAAAATGCACATTGGCTGTCTGCGTTGTTTGCCGTCTCAAAGCTTGAGAGTAACTGCGTCTAACGAGTCTCTCCCGAATTTCTAACAGGTAAAGCAGCGGTGATCGTGAACACGCAACACCCACACATTCAAGACCACTTCAAGAGACTTCTGACGGAAGCTAAGAGGCTGATGCAGCGAGGAAAGAGATTCGCGGTGGAGGTATGGGGGCGATTGCATGGGGGGGGGAGTATCGTCCCTGGAAGTGTCACTGGAATTTCTCATCGCTTTGTTCGGACTGATTTATGTACTTGGTTTGTAACCAAGGCTGGATCTGGCCATACAGGAGCCTTTACAGAATTAAAACAGAAATGAGAGCAACTTAGTTTTAGATCGATTTATTATCCTTTACTTCCAAAAGCACACAAATATCCCCACAATATCCCCACAAGGTTTTTCTCCTTCCGCGATAAAAGTCCCATCCCTGCCCCCCCAAAAAAGAATATTGTTCTAGATCCGCTCTTCGTACTTATTAAAATACGGTCTGCTCCTATTACATAAAATTCCTTTGGGCCATGGTTTAAGGAGCCTTTCCGTCAACATTTGCGCCAAGCGTTGTGTATCCGCTACGCACTTGTGTTGTGTTAATGGAGTAGGTTTTTTGTGTCGTCGAAGCGAAACGCATGAACGCATCGTGTACGCAGCGCACCCCCAAAACGCGCACACAGCAGCCTTTAATGGAGTCTAGATTTTGTGTGTCTGTGTCCATGTCCGAGAAACGCTGGAAAGACGTCGTGAATGCAGATCTCAAATCCAAAAGCCTGTGCCCCAGCGATGCAAAATAATGACCGCAGGGTGCTTTGCGAAGGAAGATCATGGTAGCCAATTCCAAACTGGGAGAAGGTTAGGAAGAAGAGGAAACGCGCCCTGGTTCCTTTTTCCCTACAATAGTGTGTCCTTTCGGTTAAAATGCTCATTCAATTATTACTAAATCATCACTTTTGAGGAAAGACACCTGTTTGCATCATTGAACAAATTAAAGGCATGAGGGGACTTATGTTCGTCCTTCTTGAACTTACTGGATTATTATGCCCATCCCTGTTACAGTTCAACTTTAACAAAGTGATAGAGGAGTGGATGCATTCGGCCTTCGTGTCGGCGGGGTTGGACGACGCGGACACATCCTGCTTTCGTCGGGTGCTGTATGTTAGTATGTACGGAAGAGTCACCGTCACCAACCACGGAGAAAACGTGGAGCTCTTCACTTGTAGGGATTGCATCAAATCGGAAGGGCTTATCGTGTGGTGGGTCTTCTGCTTCCCTTGTTGTATGTGCGTGTGTCCGATATATAAGGTAATTCGTGGGGATTCCCCAGACCAGTTATAATTCTTTCAAAATTAATAATGATGGAAAGTGCCTTGTTTGTTTGTTGTTGTTGTTGTTGTTTTTTATAACGGGGACACTGGAAGGCTCGTCGCCCTGTAGCGGAAGCCGTTTACATTGTACGCAATGCACTATGTGACAGCCACAGGTAATTTGCTATCAGTGCCCCTTTGAAAATGGGCGCATCCCAGGTGCCGGGCTGGGAAATTTCATCAAAAGGGCACAACCTAGTTAATGCCTAGTATGAGGCACATGACTTCTATGGGAGTGTTTCATAGTCCCGTGTGACCTTCCGATTCAAAATAATTTTGTAATTTTGTTTTGCATAATTTTGTAGCCTTGTGATTGTCTCAAAGCAGCTCCACAGAGCATTACGGGTAACCGATTTGGGTGGGCCAGTCGCTGGTGTAACTGCTACGGCCTTTCTCCCCTTGGGGGAGATTGTTGGTGGCGATTGGCGAGACTGGCTCGACGTGCTTCGAACCCCAAACAGACAATTTGCGCTGCTACCGCTATCGCGGGCAGAAGGTGTGTACCAGACTATTTCTTCATTTTGTAGAGGGGGAAAGTCTGCATTCTTTGCCTGCTTACTCCCGAACACCGCTTGCAGTGTAGACTTGAAATCGGGTCTGTAATGCCAAATTTTGTTGTGGACCTGCACCATGTTAAGTTTAGCTGGCGTGGGGTATGGCAGCATGCGGGATTATTCGGTGCAAACTTGTCCCCAATGTGTGTTTGCATTGTCTACCAGTTACATGTCGGATCGCTTAACATAGAACTACGGGTATATCAACACTGATGATGAAGCCGTGGCACCAGGGACACACGATTATCTAACGACTTGATTTCAAGTCTACTCACTGTGTAGTATCTATGTATATAGCCCCAGAAATGTAAGGTCAGACGTCCACCACACTCTCACGAGGGAGCGGAGTGGACGTCACCTCGGGCCCTGCACAGTTCTGTGGTAGTATCTGCATGCTTGTTTGGTTTCTTTTTGCAGAGCACTTCTTAAACGTGTCGTGGGATCTTCTGCAATTTGTCACTAAGAGATACGTGATTTTTGTTGTACAATGTAAAAGCACGATAATAAAAAACCCGAAAAAGTCGAGAGAACGACAGGTTATCCACAAAGGGAATTCTTTCCATCTCTTCACTTAAAATTTTCCCCCATCTTTATGTGTCTCTGTTACAGCCACGGTTTCCCAAGGTCCCTCAGTACAGACCATGGAAGATTCGTTGGCAGCAGAACAACTAGAGGAAAACAGAGAGAACGACAACGCGGTCCTGGGACAGTAGGCCAACAATATAAGCTCACTCTCTGAGCTTATCACTAAGTTCGTTCCAAAGACGAGGGCCGGCAGAGTACATTATTTTGCAACTAATCTGCTCCTTCGGCATATTAATTTGCAAGTGTCTTATGCAAATGGAGTAATTCTATAGTTGGCACAATAGTATGCTGGGGACATGGCCTCAGATACTTCAAAAGACAAAAAAATATTGAAAACAATCCCATGCTTCTATGGGAAGCCACGGTGAGTCAATACATGTACGTGAGCGCTGGAGTAATAACAGTCACACTTCTAAACGCCTATTAATAACGTAGCAGCTACAATTTATATGCTATTAAAGGCTAATGCAGATGTATGCAAAGCTGCAAGGACTGCATTATAATGAATGCAACGCGTAACTAACGTGTGATTACTTTTTCTGTGGCTGATTGGCCAAAATATCGCTCGATCATTTTGTAAATGATACACGGTGGTATGAGAATACATTCTATGTGGTTATGTATATTCATTTTGCTGTCAACATATATGTCCATGCACACTCTTTACCTCAATGACAGGAGTGATATTGTGGTTGCCCATATATAGATTAGTACTGTGTGGGAAGTTTTCTGATTGACGATAATAACAGTTTCCCCCCGGCCAATTTCAGCAAAAGGTTGGTCAGTTTAACGCGAGGCCCATTTATTTTAAAATGACTACTTTCCCGTACGCGAGTTAGCATTCTAAACGCAAAAAGAAGTCATCCCATCTCGTTATTTTGACATTCTTTCCAGAAATAGCCACTTCCGTTCACATTCAAATAGTAGTTTCGTTCATTCAAATTTATCAAAGGTTTAATGACGTCGCCCAAGATTCGATTTAGTCAATAAGCAAAAATTTTCAAATATAAAATTTGTTCGTGTGACATAATTATGCACTTTCTGACTCGCCCTTTGCCTATATATGAATGTTGATTTTTGAGGAAAGATCATTTCAAAGGTGGACGTACAGCTTTCAGTTTACGTGAAGGCTTTAGGTTGTCAGGTCAGCAAGGTAGTTCTTTCTTCGCTTTCCACCTCTGTGGTCCCGGGTTCGAATCCCAGCCCGGTCCACATGTGGATTGGGTTTTCAGTCCCTACCTGACTCCGTGGGTTTTACCCAGTTTATTCCTCTGGGGTTTTCCTCCCACCTCTAAAACTGTAACTGCTTCTTACTGTCTCCCCTTTACTAATGTTGGTGATTGTGGGTCGTTTGGCGGCTGCCTGAGGCGTCCTTGTATGCCATCGGCTCAACCATGTTTAAATGTATTCACTGTTCCACGCTGAATGTCTTCATTGTACAGCGCATTTGAACATATCTATATGAAATTTGCGGTTTATAAATGAATAAATTATTATTATATTATTATAAGGCTTTACACAAAATAATGGCGGCCTGCGTTCCCCACAGGAACGTGAGCAATGCAGACAGGGCTGGGGGGATTAACGCTTTTAGGGCAATAACATATTTGAAATGGTCTGGGTAATTCTTAAAAGAGATGTATGTAACGAACATGTGCCCCTGAATACAAAACAAAACCTCCTGATTTAATTCATATTACTCAAGAGACCGGCGTGAACACAAACTAAAACTAAGGGTTCAAGGGAATTATTCAAATCAACATGATGAATGATGAGGGAGCAACAACAGTACAGAACAACTTAGAATGAAAGACAGTCTTAACTACTCCAGTAATGCCCATCAAAGTCACGTGAACACTTTGTGTGAAACAGATTTACCATAAATGAATCAGAAAAAAATTGCGCAGTTAAAAATTCCTGACAGTTTCGATGACTTTTAATTTGATTGCACTAACTGTGAAAGACAGCAACAATTGAACTTAAGAATGATTAATACTCTTGATTGTCTATAAACGAAATAGAATGACTGAAACGAACCTGAACGGCAACGCTTCAAGCTTATGTACACGAAAACGAAACTGAATGCGATGATAAGGACTCAAACAAACCACAGCACGGACAGAATAGAAAAAAAATGCACAAATTTGAATTTATATTCGCGAAAATAAACCTTTTTGCTGAAATTGGCCGGGAATCCTATAACCCGGTAATGAAACATCCCGTTTGGCCAAGTAAAGCATCAGGTAACCAGCTCCTCAACATCTGAAATTTAGAATAAAATTTGACTTACTTTGATTAAAAAATAATAATAAATGATGCCGCATCAGGCGAGTGTGGGCACCAATGATGACCCACGGCTATCAATAGGCCCTAAGCCGGTCTTAAACGAACTTTTTAGACCGGCCAAGAACAACTCCTATTAATAAATGCCTTCCGAGCCAGAAAGTCGAATCAGTTCCTAAGATTGGTCAGCACTTAGTTTAATATTTCAGACACAAAACACCTCGAGCCATGTCATGGTAGGCCCCTATGCGCCGCCCGTGACAGCCTGTGCTTTATTAACCGTTCCAGACCGGTCATGCTGCGACAGAATGGCCTAACTATCATAAGTATTTATGAATAAGCCCCTATGATAAAATTTTCAAAATAAGGCACAGTTAAACCTTGCCTTTCTGTTCCCGCTAAGGTTTCATTTGATTTCAAAATCGTCAGACTTTTACTGGGGACTTTTCATTCTTTTTCATTATTTTGATGTTATTTATTAGGACCTACTGTAAAAGATTTGGTATGTATTTGGATATGTGTTAGAGATAATACGTGCAGTTTATACCGTAGGCCTAAGTGGAGATTTTTAAATTTAATTTCAATTTAAACCAAGGTTTGATGAGGGTATAATCATGGTATAATATACCGGACGTGGACGACCCCTGCGTGTACTCAGAGACTTTCTTATTTGAGGCTAATCCAGTGTCGACCATAGGAACAGAATATATCGTCAGCATAGTCACCCATGATGGTACTGGAACGTCAGGGATACCAGACACCGTTGTTCAGTTTCAGCGCTCTCAGCGGAATAATAAGGAACTTTTGATTTAGGGCCTGATTCATTCGAAAGTTATATCCTCTGCGTTTGAATTTTGATGTATGGTGAGGTAAATTAAATTTTTTGTTGAAATTTGAAGGCTTTGTCTGTTGTTTAATTTTTCTTTGCTTGATCCGTGAATTTCAGGGTTCTTTTCGAGGAATAATTCCTCCTCCCTTAACCTCACGCCCTATCAAAGAGAAACCTTTTTTGAATCGTATCGTTCCCAGTGCACTTCTTACTGTACACAATATATAAAACGCGCCACACCATGGGAGAAAGGTTGACATTTGAAGAGTTGTCTAGTTTCCAGCGCACAGCCCTGTTAAATAAGGTGTATTAGTTGCTCCGAGCTGACTGCTTCCATGACTACAAAAACGCATACGTAAGCCGTGTCCGGAACAAGGTTTTTTGGTCTACTTCTACGGCTGTTTGCCTTTACACATTAATAGGATGACCACAAACAAAGTCATAGCCAATTCGAATTCAGACACGAACAAAGTCTCTTATCCCAAGCGCGATTTGACTGAATCAGCTTGTCACTGCCACCGGCAAATAGAGCCTAACTTTACCGTGGCCTGGTCTTAAGCGCTTGTGTGAAATTGAACAAGTGACAGCGCTCGTGTACTGGGATCGGTCTTCGGTATGGCCATTCGTGATCTTTTCACTTTCTTTCCTCCACATTTTCTTTGGGACAGTCACTCTGCAGTGCAGAATAGGCCTACCCCGCCACCACACGAGTCCAGTGTAGCGTCACGTTAGACTCTCCTTCCTCAAGTTCTTGGCCGGCATGGCCGGTGGCCCTTGCAACTTAGGCTAGCATGAGAATACAAGTTGTAGATTTGCGTCCTAGACTAAGGCCTAACAATTTCAAAACACATGAGGCATTTTACGTCCGAGTAGGGCCTACAGAAACTTAACCTGTCAAGTATAAAAAAACTGCCAAACTACCACCAAGGCAAAAGCCTTGCTGAGGGATGAGAGCTGTAGGCTGCTTTTCATTAGCATAATCAGTTCATGGATCAGGCCGATTAAGGATCTGAAGTATCAGTGACTCAGTGTCCAATTCTATGTAAAAGAACTGTCTAAATTCTTTTTGAAATCAATGACTCAAGGCAATCCTTACCCCCAGAAAGATGGGGTCCGACGTCTGCTCCTCTCCTCCCTCCTGTTATAACCGTCAAAAACAGTCAAAAATGCCTTCCAATTGATTTCCCCCAGTACACAGACACGTATGGGAATTTTGACTGATATGACAACTGTGTCAAGAATGCATCTTAGCATAGGAGGGTTTTAAAGAGGAGCGGACGTCGAACCCCACGGTTGTGGGGGTAGGCAATCCTCACACTCCTGCACTGTGAGCATAACACCTGACATACAAAAGCCATCTAAACTGAGCTAAGCTAAGGCTGGATGAAATGCATCAATATGGTAATTTATATAGCTGCTAGTGGAAGTAGGACTCAGAGTTTTTGTCTTATTCCTGACGAATAATGAAATTTTTGTAAATAGGGCCAAAGGGGGTGGTGGCGTCATGACATGTGGGCGGTGAACGCAAACCAACAATTTCTATTCTCACGGCCTTAGGTCAAGACACAGCAAGGCGGTCTCTAGGCGCCACACTCGTGGGGCTGCCAACCTCGTAGCCAGCTCACAGAGTCATGGTCCTGACAGTTGACTACATGTGCCTATGCACTAGGTCAGCATGTGGTTAGGTCATTCTCAAAATGATTTCATAGCAGGATACCGTAGTCTGGGCTATAATTATAGACTACATGTTTTTCCTTAACAACTCCCTCCTGTACTTTGTGCATTCTTTCGTTCTGAAAAGTGTCCTGCTGACTCCGTATCTGCCAAGCTGGCTACAGGTATGACACTGACAGGGTATTCTTAGTGACTAGGACTCTATGAATCGCTTCTCTGAACATTTGGACATAGTTGGCAATAGCATCTTCCTCATCTACAGTGTAGCTGAAATAAACCCATGATTGATTCAATGGTTTTGTTTTCTCTGTAGGAAATATTTTAGAGGCAAAATTGGCCCAAAATGGCAAATCGAGTGCACGTTCGTTCGGGCAGTGCTGGTCCCGACAACAGAGCTTTTCGTGAAGCCATCGCAAACATGAGGCTGGAGGTGTTAGAGACCAAGGCAGAGACCCAGCGAGTCCGAGATCAGCTCAACTGCCTCATCATGCTGGTTAAGAGGTAAACGCTGCACATTCTTTTGCACAGGCATGGTTGTGTTGACCTGTAAAACAGAGAGTGAAAGAGTGCCCAGACATCACTGGCCTGAATTTCCTACCAGTGGCTATCCACTGGTAGTTAGACAAATCATGGTTGGAAACTGTCTGAAGTCTGACTGTAACTTCACCATCTGTGTAGAGGGTGCTCTCACCGACCCAAGTACCTGGACGTGCATCTACATGTACCATTGTCGTAGGCATAAACGATGACATCACACCCCATATTTACATAAGTGCAGTAGGCAAGCCCTCAAACTTCATAAATAGCAAAAGTATGAGAAAAATGCAGTAAAACAGTACCCAGTGCTAGGTCTGTAGGTCAGCCCGAAAACGGCAACTGCATATGATGCAAATGGTGACCCTTGTGCCATTTGATATTAAAGGTACAGTCCATCATTTGTCAATTGTGCATTATGTTCCTTTGAGGTAACAACATTACAAAAACTCTAAAGGCAGCTTAAGAACAAACCTTGGGGATTTTCAGCTCAGTGGATGCTACATACTGTATTCTGAGAAAAACAATATTCTAGGATTTCGATTTCAGATCAGAAGTTGCCGAGTCGTATCTTGAATTGTGCCCAAATTCAGTGTGTGGGACACCTTCTCACATTCAGTTGAATGCAGAGCTCTACATGATGTCACTTACTGAACCGAAAAATTATATTAACCACGCACACGGGTGTGCCAGGTCAACGCTTGCGTGCGCTTTTATTGGCAATTTTCCTAAAAATTTCTTTAGACCCACTGTTGGAAACAGCCTTTCATTTTTTTTCTTCAAAATGACAGCTTGCCAGAAAGAATAATTCCACAAGGAGTTTAGTCCCATAAATATTATGAAACCTAATATGCTATTTGACGATAATTTCTTTACTTTTTGGATAACTACAAATGATGCTCTGTACCTTTAACCCAAAAAGAGACTAACCATCTGGGCTAACAATCTGTACATTGCATTACTGCTAATCAAATGCTGGCCTGCTGCATTGGTGGTTGATGTCATTGGAGACATGTAATCATATACTTTGTACATGTAGTACTTTGATTGGACCACTTCCATGTACTTGCTCAGTTTGGAACCTGAAACAACCAGGGATTTGAAATTTGATTGATACGCAGCTAGGATGGCCAAGGGTGGAACCTGCATTCACCCTGCTTACCCCCCCCACTCCCAGGTCTTGAAACCTGGTGGTTTGAGAAACTGGTCCTGTCTAAATTACATGCACTTGGCTAGATGGCCGGAAAACACAGCACATTGCCCTATGGAAGCTGCTAGCTCGTGACTTCAACCTGTTCCCACAAGACGAGGATGGATCCAGAATAAATTTTTTTTGTGGGGGGGGAAGGTTTTTCGGAAGAACAAAGAAACTGGAAATTTTTTAATGTAAGCTTTTGTGGCCTCTCTGATGGTCGGGCCTAAAATTTTTTACACACTTTTGAAGGGACCCGAAGGAAACAGACCAAAAGTCGCCTTTCTCTGATTATTCCAGAACGAACGATTTTTGCTCCTATGGAGTGCCATGGCTCTGTTAACCCGCCCTACTCTCATTCCCCCTTGCCGTGCCACAGGCCCAAGTGTTATTGTCATTCGTAGCCAAGTGATTTTGGACCCAGCCCCATGCCTGAGCAAGCAGAGTCTAATTAATGTCATTAATGGTGTTTTCAATAACCGCTTCTCAACCGTTCTTGACACAGGGCGTGGATGGGGGACCAGGCGGCAGCGATTCATGTGGCCAACATTGTTGGTAGGTGTTTGCGCAGTTAATTCAGCCAGTTTCACAAAATGGGGCTGAACTCACATCGTAGGGTAGATTTCATTTGTTGCACGGGTTTGGCAGCATTCTTACAGTCTTTGAAAATCACTAGGAATTGCCTGCAGTTTTGTGAAATCGGTTGCTGGATTGTACTGATTCCTCTTTCAGTATGAATTTGCCCTCCTTTGCCTTCCACTTTTGAGTGGATCCCCAGCCCCTCTCACTTTGACGATGGCCCCTGATCATACTTTAAAACACTCTCCATTTTGGGACTTGGTATTTAGGTCAGTGTGGACAAGATGACACACATCTAATGAATCTTGAATACTGTGACTGTTTTGTCAATAGACTTGGCTAATTTGTGTTCAGTATTAAGTGTTCTTCACGTTCACTTTTTGGCCCATTGAGGTTACACATCATTGGGAATGGTATGTCAACAAATTATAGTTGCTAAAATGTGGCTGACACAATAGTGGTTGGAGAAATTGTTCACTCTAAAGCTCTCGCCATTTGGATTCGGTTCGGAAACTTCTGTGGCATTTTCCTGCTAGTGTTTCACAATAACAGCTGCTCTCCTCAGACTGGACCCTGTCAAATCCTTTACTTACATTTACCAGGTGCAGCTCCTCCCAAGTTTTTCAGAGACGAAGAAACAGAGGAGGTTAACGCAGTAAGCAAGGTAAATTAAAGCCTCCACACTATCACTGTTGATTTTTTGCGTCTCCAGCAGGCAGAGATACCACTTTTTCGGTTTTATCCACATTTCTGATATTTTTAAACAGAACCGCGAAATCCAATTGTTTTCTTTTTTTTCCCTTCTGGCTCAAAAGAAAAGGCCTGACAAGAAACAGAAACGGGAATGCATTTATTTTCACCTTGAACGCATCTCAAGTTCAATGATGAGGGCCTCGCACTGCATTCACAGCATGCAGGTGTATAGCTCTGTCCTGCAGTAGCCTTAAAAACAAGGCTGCCGAGCTTGCATGTGATGCGGCAAGTGCAGCCTGTGTCTGCATGCCTTTATGATCGTTGAGATGCTTGGAGTTGAGCAGCGCCGCATTTACCAAGACTGCATGCACGGCACAGTGAACTGTCTGAATTCAAGACTACTATGTCAGTCAGTGGTTCCAAATCACATTGATTGTATATGAATAGGAATATTGAGCATAACAAGCCGGGAACCAACTATATCATGGTCGTGCATGTGTGTTTTCACAGGACAAGCTGTTGAATGATGTCTACAACATAATCATGCACAGTTCGAGTAAAAAATCTTATATGTCATGCTTCAGATCTCATTAACAAATACATGTAGAAAGATTTTAGAAAGAAGGGATATATTAAAAGCTGCCGAATCAAAGGTGAAAGAGAAGAGAACTCCGATCGTTATGTGCTTCACTCAGTAGGCTCGATCATGTGTTTTGATGTTATTTGCCACAATTAAAAAAGCTCCGCTTGTTTTTTTTTTAGCAGACCATGTGCCATCTCTGAGCAAGATGTCAGTGACATCATTTTCCTAAACCCTTACAGAATGACTTTTCTGTGGCTTTCTTGGTACATGTATGGTTTCTAAAGAGACTATTTCTTCAGCTTGAGGCTCAGAACTTCATTTTTCGTTGTTAGTAATTTGCTCATACTTTAAGAGAAGATATGCTCAAGGGTAGAAGATTGAGCATTATTTTCGTATATGAGTAAATAAAAACTACCATGCTCTCTTCAAAACCACCACAAGTCTTTTCACAAGTCCAGTCACAAGTCCCTTCCCAAGTCCAATCAGAACTCCTTTCATAAGACCTGTCACTGGATCTTTTACAATTAAGGCCTACAGGTCCCAAGTACTGGGACAAACAGTGAGTGTCACAGTTCATTTGAACAGCTTGTGACTTACCTTAAGACTGGCTGTCTCGCGATGGAACTTCTGGCAGGCTGGCAGGGACTTGTTACATGTAGGATGTGTCACTGACACGACTACATATGAACCGATATATGCTTTCAACCCAGACCCGAGTGCTCCACCACTGGGCCCTGCTGTCCATCGGCCTGCTAAGCCGCCACTTCCAACAGCTAGAGACCCAAGCCCTGTCCCGGGCCAAGCAGAGGCTCCAGCAGCGGCAGGATTTTCTGGACCAGGAGCTGGCCAAGCACAGGGAGCTCTTGAAGGCAGCCAGTGGCAGGGGATTGGCCACTGTTAAGAGGAGGGGCAACCCTTACCTGGAGGTGGGTTTTCGTCTGGGACATCATGCAGTCAGCTCCAATGTTGTGGTTGAGCCCATTCACAAGCGTGTTCTCAATTCCAGTCACCAGACCAATCAAAAGTAACAGGATGAACATTGACAAAAGAATATCTTATTGATCTTACTGCTTATAACGTGGCTTAAGACTTGGTGCCTTATGATTGACTTTCAGGGAATTATGGCCACTTGTAACAGACTGGGTTAGAGTCTGACACCTTACACTCCAGTAAATCTGATAACCGAAGGCCGTGTGTTCCCTAACGCCCTTGTTGGAGACACTTGTCTCAATGGTGTAACGACTGAGAGCACTTTGTTTCTTTTCTCGTTCATTTCAACATGAAATGGTGGGCAAAAAAATGTATCGTTTCTCACATGTAATAGCTTGGATTGTCTAGGTCCAGGGATGAAAACCCAGACGCATTTTATTCCCTTTGATTCACCCTAAATTCCTTTTTGGAAAAAAAAAACTGTCAGGTTTCATTTTATAGTATACTTCTCATTGGTAGGACAGCACTGAAAGGAAGTGGAACTTATTTCCACTCCTAACCTTTAAGTTACAAAGTTTATTTCTTATCAGCGTTGTAATGATTTCAAAACCACCAGTCATGGTCATAAACAAGTTTCTTCCTTCATAAATATTTTACAGACTCAGCAGGGTCAGAAGCCTCACAACACTTGGAACTCCCGGCCCAAGTCCTCCAAACCTGGTCACCTGGCCCAACCCGAGTCTGACCATTCCAAGCAGTACCGCCCCACTGCCAAGGAGCTGGCTACGCCCACCAGTATGATGCAGCACCTGGCCAACGTAGCCCAGGCAGAGAGAGAGGTCAGTTAGTCCGGGAAAAGTTTACATGTACTACACTTGCATACTTGACTTGTGAGGTGATCCCTTGCAGGCACGTCCAGTAAACAGCAAAAACAGCGACTCATGAATGGACCAGTGAGAAATATATCTCACAGTCATGAATATGACGAGGTACTTTCATAGCAATTTTAGGTGATTTACTAATAACCTCTAAGGATTTAGTAACTAACTTACAATCATGTTAGATTTGGTGTTGTCAGTGTGAGGCCTGTCTTTCCTTAGCTTTGATACAGTCATAGTTTTTTTCCCCACCAATGGTTAGACTATGGCTGGCCACCAGTACACAAGCAACAGAATTTTCAAAATGTTAGCAATCTCACACACCTGTGATAAATGTGTCTCTTATTTAGGCAAAAGCTTTTACCACCCAACGGTGAACATTCAACAAGCTTTTGCTTCCCATTGAGACTGGTTCGGCAGTATTTGTTAACAACAGGTCTGTAGCTGCTTCACCTAGGCCCTACTAGCGTTCATTGTTAACCACTTACTGCCGTTTCGAGCCCCATTTCAAGCACGATGGGTTTATACGCAGAGCCGGGGTGCCCGAAATGGGACAAAAGAGCTTGTCCGTGTAACAACAGACCGTACTCGGAACAAAAGACTTACTGCTGGGAATTGGCATCATTTTTCGGCTTGCATTTTTCGAAGGTAATCTGTCACCGTTTTTAAACAGTATACCACTGTTTTGGGCATAGCGCGCCCACGGATTAGCACCGCGGACTGAAGTGCTCCAGGGCCCCATTGATGAACAACACAGCACCACTGCATGCTAATCCAGCTGCGCTTGAAAAGACACCACTCACATTCACTGGAGACAAAGGAAATTACGCAACACCTCACAATGCTGGGCTCTCTTTACAGGGCGGCAGGCCTGGCTGAAACATTCAGAAGTCAATGAAGGTTACCTGTCAACTTAGAGTGGCCACCACATACACCCACACGAATAGTCATTTGTGTAGGTGTGAATGCCCGTATGTGTGCACTACATTTTTAAAAGTACCCGTCAGCAAGTGGTTAAAACATTGACACTGCTGATGACCAACTTACATAAAGCAACAGACAGAGAAGAGCATGAATGCATAGTCACACTTCACTATCTAGGGCTGTACCATATATCTGAATATTCAATCAATTATCGAATATTCAAATATCATTTTCCCAATTTGAATAGTGGAATGCAAAATCATTAAAAGGAAGGGAGAATTTTCTCTGGTTTTAAATGAGAAAAGTTGCAGCAGTTTCCAGCAGATTCAAATGAAAGTGATAAATCTTACAACAATTCAAAAGTAAATTATTCATTAAAAATCTAAAAGGAATAAAACAACATGGCTAAAAGTACCGGTATTGTTCGTCTCTTAAAGTTTGCCAAATGTTGGCTGAAGATACCCCTACACATGAGAAGCTATTATAGTGATTAGAATCTACAATTGTGTGCGTTATTGCAACTGTTTGTGCATATGGTTTGTTCATCAACAATCTGCCGGTCAGTCTGAGTGAATATTCGGATATTCCAACAACTTGAAGGTCAAATATTTGAATAGAAAATTATTTGAATTGACTCAGCCCTGACACTCTCTCAGACAATGAAGTGCTGTTACAGACTTTGTTCCACCATTATGCTTCATGTTTTATGACAAACGTCCACGTTGAAAGTATTGTCTAAGAATTGAAACACTTCCTTCTCTTGACTTCCAATGAAAACAAGTACTGAGGTCTTGTTTGTATTGTTGTGACACATAGCAACACGCCTGAGAACAAGCTCAGCTGAATATCCATTACGTTCCCTTTTAAAAGATCTTTGAATGAGGGTAGAAATCATCACACAGCGACTACATGTGGACAGAAGGTTGGGTATGAATGATTCTGCATATTAGGAAAATATGTTGCTGGTTTTATGTGATGGAACCCTAACCGTCCTCAATCCTTCACCTGTTGGAGGACCGAGGACTGTTAGGGTTAATAAGGTTAGTTGTTCATCCATGAGTTGCTTTTATTGCCCCCCAACATCTGTTTAATAAGTGCTTTTCACTAGATAGCTGTAGTTATTATTTTAATGGATGATGCATTTATTCCCTAACCACCTGTATTTTGTCAAATTTCTGGAAATTTTCCCAGCCTACTGTAAAGATGAATAGGATGGCTTTTAACTCACTGGGAAAAAAACAAAGAAGATGGAATTTTTGGGGAGATTTAAACAAAATCCTTGCACGTTGCCTTTTTGAGAGGGACACTCTGCCCTCCTTTGGTTATATATTGTTTTGATCCAGGCTCTATTAAATCCTTTGAATTTGACTGTGGATCTTTCTTCTTGTCTGGTTCCAGCAGGATTTGTTCAGTGCAAGCCATGTGGTACCAGATCGGAGTAAGGCCCAGCGTCCAAGCAGTGGGAAGCAGAAACTTCTGGACAGCCGCAGAGCGAAGCCGAAAAGTGCTGGTAAGTTGACCTTCTAAGCCACAACTTGCAGAAAAATCCACAGAATAATTAATCTGTTTCTGTAAAAGTTTTGTGTCAATAGAACCTTGGTTCTATGCTGTTCACCAGCCAATGTTGAATCCCCTCCAGTGAAAAACTGAACCTTTTCTTACGCATTTTCACAAGCAAACACTGTTTCATTGTGGTGGGCTACTGATCCACAATAGTTCAATAAACAGTAGGCCTATGTAGGCCTATGAACCAACTCATGTTTAGTTCTTGTACCACCTGGTAAGGTAAAAAAGTCAAGTCTTCTACCATTCTTCAGTTGCCGCTGACAAGGGCTAAAGGGAGTCTGTCAGTAGTTATCCCGAATAGGTGCTCACAGCCGGGTGATACGCGGAAGTTGAATTTAGGAATGACCAACAGCATCATGTGGAAGAGTGTCCAGTGTTGCTGATGTTATCTGCCCAAGAAAATTTAGTAGCCAACTTTACACTGTTTTAAGAGATGGTTGTTATCTGGTGTCACCCATGTGTCCTCTCTCTTCATAGTCGTAGCCACAACTAAAGGGGAACGACCGTTAAAATATGAAACCACCCGTCCTGTATCGGGCAAGCCCTCTGCTAGTTCCTCCAAAGCCCGGGCCAAATCTGCCAAAGCTTCCTCCAACCGCATCTTTGAGATGACGGAGGGGGATCTGTCCTTGTCGAAACCGAATCACCTGTCAGATGAGCATTCGGCGCGGAATGGGGAGGACCTCTCGCTCTTCGACGAGGATGAAAGGCCACCGGTACGGACAAACGGTGGCCATGCCCGGTACGAGGACACGGTCAGTGAGGGGCNGCATGGAGGAAGACTTTCGCAAGACAGCCAAGATGTTGCAAGAGAAGCTGGGGATCAGCGGAGACGGTGTAATCTGATTGAGGGCTTTGTCCCAGTGGACCTCCTCATTAACCAACTACGAGTTTGACTCATTGGCCCCCACAGGAAAGTTCCTTGGCTTGGCTGCTTGATGAATCACCGCATCTCAGGATGGTAACCAAGCGGGTAATTATTTTTTCACCACCAACATGATAGGCATGCATCAGCCATCCAACCTGGCATCACGGTCATGCCGTTACCTTCCATATGTTGAAAAGCGTGGATTATGCTGTCATGCTTGACATTTCAAGCTCCCCTTTAAGGAACAGAAGAAAATGGGGGCAGGAAATCGAAAGTGTCCCATAGGCTGTATTGGTTTCAATCTGTAATGTTAATTTATACCAGCCGATACATACAAATGCATTGGAACTACATATTTAAATGAACAATACGGCCGAGGTTCTGGTGGATTCCAGTCCCTTTGAAACTCCAACTCCTTAGACATTATTCCAAGGACTGTCCTGAATATGCTGAAAAAAAGAGTCTGCTGCATGCATTACCTTGAATGGAAGTGGCAAAATCTTGATATACTATAATATGCAAGGGATGTGAAGTTCTCTGCATGTTGCCAGTGGCTTGTCTGTACAGAATGTCTCTGACTTCTCTCAAATCTTCAGATTGACTTTCGAAGCGTGTAGAAGGGTTTTAACAAGAAGTTTTTCCATCCCAAAGTGCTTACAACCCCTGTGTGCCTTAAGCAGTGATTAGTCCCCCGCCAAGTCTTTCGTCTCTGTTCAGCGCCCGCATTGATTTCAAGCGTGTGCTTCAATCTTTTTTTCTCTCTGTCTGCGAGAGCTGCCATAGTGCCCTCTATTGGCACACTGCCTCCACATTTTTGTGGGCAGCTCAATCTTTTACTTGGGGCAATAGATCCTGACAACATCGATTTTGAACAATGATAGCAGTCTATGGATATGAAGTTGTCTGTTGTCAGCTCATAATCATGATAAAGCTGGTCTGGTCCCATGACTCGACATTGTGTGTCTGTAGTTGTGATCGTGAATAGACAGAATTGCATGTGGATAGAGCTTATCTGAATTTCAATACAATGTCAACCCCAGGGGAGGAGAAAAAACACAACCAAAAAGCCACTTTGCCGCACCAATTCCGGAACATCAGTCTGACCAGAAACTATTTTTTTTTCTTGGCCTTATATTGCTTACTTGAAATACTGTGATATAACTGTGACGTTATCCCCCACCTACATGTAGTTGCCTGGACATCTTTCTGGTGTGTCACCATATGTAGGTAGTTTTGGGGAGAGCGTTGGGTCTGCTAGTACACATGCATGTAGCATTCTACACTGTTCACAATGAGTCCCAACGCCGCTGGAGATGTGACAGAAATTGAATGCTGTTTCCGTCTGTGCCTAATGCCCCTATAAAGGAGCTGTGGGCATTTGTGCCAATCAAGTGGAAAGTTAATTGTGTGTTGCCACAGTGTCATAGCTGTGTTAATTATCAAATTCATCATTTGAATGCCAATATCTGAGGGTATGTAATTTCAAGGCATTCTGCAGGGAAGTCCATATGTTGTGAATAGATTGAAAGTATTATGCTCATTTTTCGAATAGGAGTGAGCCTCAGTTCATATTTTGTGGAATCTATTCGAAATCTACCCGAGTGTGCCACATTGTTTGCTCTGGTTGATATAAATCGATAATTTATGTTAATAGATTACTCTCAGCGACTGCGGCCGCTCATTCCATGAAGCAAAGCAAACAAAACCAAAAGAATGAATAAATATATTCTGATTCAACAGTCTGTAAATTTTGGGCGGTAACAGTTAGATATGTAAAATCTGGGACTAACTCGGTTTCACTAACCATCGATATTAATGTACAGATGTTAAATTGTATCAATTGTATTCTTCCGATCTGTTAGTTTTTTTGTTTGTTTTCGCTTTTCCTGTTGTTTTCTCTTTTTTTGCCTCAGAGTTGATCTCAGATAATTTGTCATTAGAAATAATTTACACTCAGATTCTGATGAACGCTGGCTGGGGAGCCTTAGTGTTAGTAATGAAGTGCAATATGTGCCGTTTGGGGGAAACTAATTTTTTTTAAGTGGGCTAGTGAAAGCTTTAATATTTTGAGACTTGCATGGCGTTTTGTACCCGGATACGTCCAACACTTCACTCTTATCACCCACTGTTCACTGGACTGTATCAAATTTGTTTTTCTTTAGTAGCTGGAGATCAGCATAATCAGTTCTCTTCCATTACAGTTACCTAAACTGCCTGGTTTCCTCTCCTGAGTGGAGAGAAGCCATCTGCCGCCAAGTGCCTTGGCCAAGGAACACAAGCACCTTGGTATCCATAGGGGTTCGAATCCACATACTATCGCCTAGGAGTCGAAGTCTGCACTGCAGTACTGAGATACGAGTGATAGATTCTGAACTAGCAATTCATTCTCTGTATTCTCCTTTTTCGTGGATGGTAGATTAATCTATAAATTTTACGACTTGCGTTTCAAGAGCAAAAGAAACCCGTTTTCTTCCGGCAATTTTTTTTTTAGTTTCTTTTTTTTTTCGCTTTTTAAAAAAAAAGTGTGTCATGTATCCGTTTTCAGTTCGTGTTGTGATAGCGTTTCATTTCAAGGATCAACTGCCTGAATTTCCAAGCGTAGTGCGGGTTAACATTTCTTGCATGAAGGCCAGTGGAATTACGTGTACAGTGTATATGCAAAAGCCAGGATGGTTTTGCTTGGTCGAGTCTCTGAAACGAAGTATAATAACAGTGAATGAGCATTTAATTACAAATGCTAATGAGTGCAAAATGGAAAGAACGCCTACAATTTTCGTCTCTACTCCTTATGTGCTTTATGGTATTGACTTGTCAGAGATCAGAGGAAATTCGTTAAATTAAAATTGTGGTCTTTCCGCCTCCCAAGGAAAGCAAACTTCGTGTTACCTTTTCGTCTGGAGTCCTATGAAGCCCGATAAACGTAGTTCTGAAGCACTGAATTCTGCTAACAGGGGCAGTTTAATCTAGCCCACAGTATGGGGCAACCTTCCTCAACTCACTGCGCAGCAAAGACCCTGGCAACACTGAAACTAATTAGCTGAATTTGGTTGAATGGGGGACCCTGTTGATGTCTGCTGACATGTCTTGGATACTAACAACTTTGGCTGTTAAATGATGGTGAAATCAGAGTGCTGGCAAAGTCGACACCTAAAGGTCGAAGTGGATTAAATTGGCAAAACAACTGCACCACTTTAAATTTGAAGACGATGGTGATGTCGTTATCGTTGTTATTTAATATCCAACATCCTGTTCCGCTGAAAGATACATTTTTGGAATCTGTTTGGTCGACATGGAACTAGATCTCGGTTTATTGTGGTAGAATCGCGTCAATCGATGAAAATAGAAAAAGCACTCACCGGATAGAATGTCCGAAGCTCTCTGGTGCGGAGCTTAGGACACTCCATCCGGTGAGCACTTCTATTTTTTTTCTACGTTTCTTTAACGCTTTACAGTGCTACGCAGCATTACATTTTGGGTATACATTGTAAGTATATACATGTATATTTCTTGACAACGTCCTGCCTGTGTGAGAAAAAAAGTAGTACTTCCCACTACAATAAATACCAATAATTTATTTTTTTATTGTAGGACATAGTTGTTGATTTACAACATACATGTAGGGCCTAGGCCCATGTCTCATAGGAGCTTCTTAAATCTAATAAGGAAATAAGAATTGTGCTTGGCCGCTCTTAAACGTGTGTTTAAGACTGGCTCAAGAGAATGGACGCGACTAATGCCCGAGCTGCAGGCGAAGACATTATCAGCGTTCATTCTCCTGAGCTCTCTGAGATCTTTATGAATATGATCTCGTGACCGTCAAGGAACGACCCATAGGGTGCGTTCGAGCGTGTTACTTGTGTTAACCTAAGAGTTCTCTTGATTCGAGAGTACTGCGCATGCACTATTTTCCTACACTCTGGAATCAACACGAGCAGCACGCACGCACGAACTCCCCATAAGAAAATTGACAACTGAATGATAAAAACACACATTATTTTTTCTTTAGTTATCTGTAAGACCACACATAATTTATGCACACGCTGCCGATCTAGTCTTTAAAATATCTTTGAATGCAACTGAACATCTATCTAACTGAAGCAAGTTCGAGAAACACGAACAGTATTCGATAAGGAATGACAGAAATCCTCCATTTACACCATCTATGCATCTGTAACACAAGCAACAAAGTTAGTCGCCACTGATATGCATTTCAATGAGCAAACGATGCGTATAGGCAGTGGTGCATGATGCGCAGACAACACGACGGGAGAGCTTTTATAAGTCCTAGATTTTACAACGACGCGACATACTCGATAGGCGCAGCATTGAGCCATATTGGAGGTTCTCCCTGTTCGCACAAGGAGATTGCTGTCGACACCATCTGGGGTCTTCGGACGCATTATAGACATGGCTACCGCCGCTTCTGCGGCAATGCCCTTTTCAGCCCTGTTGGTGGTTCTCTGGACGGTGGCTGCGTTGTCAACGGCAGCGACCGGTCCGCTGGAGTCGGTCTGCGTGCGCGAGGGCTCGGCCTCGGTGCACCTGTTCTCACTCGGCTCGCTCAACGACACCTCCCCGCCGGTGCCCCTCTCCCGCTACGCAGGCAAGGTTCTGCTCCTGGTCAATGTGGCCACGTACTGAGGCTTCACCACCCTTCAGTACCACCAACTGAATGCACTGGCGGAGCGGTACGAGGGGATGCTAGAAATCCTGGCCCTTCCCTGCAACCAGTTCGGTCTGCAGGAACCGGGCGAAAACGATGAGATACTGAATGGAGTCAAATACGTACGGCCCGGAGGTGGATTCGAACCCGCTTTCCCGGTCTTCGCCAAGATCGACGTGAACGGCAAGAAAGAACATGAGCTGTACACACACCTTAAGGTAAGCAACATGGGCGTTTTCACAACTGTGCCACCAAGACTTTGGAACGCGTTGGCCAATCACAACGCGCGAAATCTGTCGACCCTTTCCAAACGCGCGTTTGGTCGACAGATTTCGCGCACTGTGATTGGCCAACGCGTCGCAAACTCTTGGTGGCGCACTATTGTTAAAGAGCCGTATTTTAGTCATCTGTCAGGAATACATATATTCAGCGTGGACAGATTTCCGTACCTGGACGTCACTTAATTTGCACCCCGTGCAAAACCCTATGATATTTTGGTCCGAAGAATGGTTTCCAAGTAAATACCGGTACTGCAAAATTGTAACTAACTGCAGCTGTAAAGCTGACTTTTAGGACATGTCATCGCTTTCCTATGGCTCAAATATCAATAGAGGTAAAAAGTATTTATGACCATGGTTTAGAATTTTTCAAACACCGGCGTAACCGGAGCGACTGTCATAGAATAGCAGAGTACAATTATCACAATGCCTCTCGTAACCGGTGCAGGCCGTTACAAAATTATCGTGACCAGTACGAGCGTTGCCATGGTCATTGGATTCATCTCTGGTCATGTAAAGTCTGAAGAAGAACTGGGCAGTGTCAATTTGTGAACAGTTGCTTCCTAACTTCATTATCATAGAGATGACGTTCATCCCGTCCACCACGGATAATTAATGTGTCGCTGCTAAAGCATTGCTCATTAATTTCACGCGATCTATGACGCTGTCTGACACCAAGCTTAGTATGTGTTCACTTTCATGGCCGCCCTGTTCTGACAGCTACAGAGCCGCGGATGCCCTGTGGTTGTGCATTCCTTTGCTGTTTCTGCCCATCGAATGTTCCATGCGTCAAACGCGCATATTATACTTGCGCGCCTCATGGCGCGCCTGTGCGGTGAGTACCAAAAAAAAAAACAACAAAACAAAAACAAAAAACACGCCCTTTTTTGTTCCGCTCGGAGCGGAAGGCTAGCGATAATTCTATTTTGGGGTCAATATTGTAGTCAGAAATGCGTTTGAATTCAAGTTACGGGAAAGCTGCTTTGTACTGAATCCATTCCAATTGGGTTGTAAACACAACACATTATTTTGTACATCCGTTGTTACATCCGATAGGTTATTAAAACCACACCTAGTCAGTGAATTTTATATCTCTGTGAGCCAAGCCAAGGCTTGCATAGTAATCCTATATAGCCCAAATCTATAGAGCTGATAGCGATCCTCGAAAACGTAAAAAAATCAGACGTCTTAAGCTGTCAGTGTAGATTCTTGTGACTACAAAACACGGCAAGAATACGATCTTCCATTGACTGATCGTCTTAAGAAACCCTGCGTAAAGGATCAGTTTTGGACCTTGTAATCTGATTCGGGGAATCTTTGACATCGGACAACCATATGCTGTGTTAGGTAAAGTAGAGCCGTGCATAATCAGGGCTGATAATAATGCTATGGTGTTCACCGTGTGCGCTGGATCCATATGGCGGGATTATGTAAAATTTCCGTTCTCCAGTTATTGCTGTCGGGTGTCGGACACGCATGACAGACATCTTGTCATGGAAAATGATAAATGGACTAGCCTCTGTTTTAAAGCGATGCTGCCGTGCATTCGTGCGCTTATTATTTCATGTTCCGTTTGAGTGAATGTTAACTCGATGGAGGGAATGTTTCACTTCCATTCGACGTGAGGAAATGGCGGTTTGATAAGGCAGGAGTATCCGCTTCTTGACCATACCTTCGTGAGCTAGATCATGGAATAGTCAACAACTTGCCAGCCCTCTGTTGAGTCTTCTTATTTGAAGACCACAAAATTCACAGCAGATTCAAACGAAACTCGACGTATCTGCTTAGGAAAGTCTGAACTGAGGGGAAAATGGAGCTATCTACAAAAGTAAAACTTGAATGCCAAATTTAGCCACGAAGTGAATGAATTCAGCCAAGTTTGAATCAGTCCCTCGTGCCTCTTTAATTATGTTAGAAACTATCTACAGATCAAAGAAATACTGAATAAGAAAAAGTAGGAACAAACAATACAGGCGATTTCTTCCAGCTAGATTTTTCCCGTGACTTTCATGAATTATTCAGACACCGTCTACTATGTACGTGACTGTTTTCTGCATAAAACCGACTGGGACTATGCACTCGTACGTACGTCTGGTCGCGGACGTATTTGTACGAGCGTGTGCATTGAAAATAAACGTGTGCGTGGCATTGTACATTGCCTGTATTTAGTGTCATTTAGTACATCATACATGTAAAGTTTGGACCAAAAGTCAACATACACTTGGTAGAAAAACAGGTTTTCTGAACGTTCCACCATTTTAAATAGTCCTGCCAACTTTCTTTTCGATGAAGTCAGACAAACTGCATCTTTACTTAACCGTAACCCTCCTCAATCCTTCACCTGTTGGAGGACTGAGGAGTGTTAGGGTTAATGTCCATATTGTATAAAATACTCCGACACAATTGGTTCATAATACTCACATTGCTGTAAAATCAGTGGGTTAAGATTTACATACACCCCCCTTGCTGTGGTTCAAAACAATTACGAAAGTGACGTAAACAAGTTAGTTATGGCTTTTAAGTGGAGAAGTAAATGTATGATTTTTAAAGACTCGTTATGTTGGTTCCATAATGCATTCTGATTAATGCAAATCTCTTCCCTGACCTGACCTTTAAAACAGGATTCATCTCGGATTGACTTTACGGTCCAGAAGCTTGTAGAATACGAGATATGAAGGAAAATCATAGTAGAGGCAATGTCGCTATTGGGATTGGTGTGTGTAAACGTTTGTCCCTCTGGTTTTCTGGGAATATAAACTATTTAATAGTTTATAATATCTACCATATGCTCTGCGTATCCAAAAGGTAATCCAGCTTCAGGGGGTTAATATGTCTGGTTTAATCAGGCGGAAAAGTTATACATGTACGCATGTTGTTAAGCAATTAAAAACAGCTTGTCGGCTTTCCAGTGATATCTTCATTTGCCCCGCATGACCGAGTACAGCTGTTATTGAAAATGGCAACTTCGAATACCATTTTTGCAAGTTTGGGCGATCACTGCATAACAGGATGATCGTTGAAGTCAGTTTGATGACCCTGGTTTTCTCCAGTATTGATTGCAATACCATGGGCCTCTTCATGCACACCTTCAACATGTCCACTTGTCCTTTCAACACAAAGCGAACAGTCACGCAGTATGTCCTGCCCCACTCGCCTCACCATAGCCAGATCATTGCGCAAAGCATCCTCTTCATTTTCAGCCACAGGTCAACTGCGTAACCTAATTGTCATTCTGATTAACCTGGGCATATTAACCCCCTGAAGTTGGGTTACCTTTTTTAATACGCACTGTAAGCCAACATTTCTCTGAGTGTTATTTGATGGATGCGTTATGTATGTAAAGTACAAACCCGACTTGTCCCTCCTCATGAAAAGAACGTTTGGTCGGAATGAGTGAAATTCAGAAATTCTGAGAAAGAGTATGTCTTCCTGGTGTACGTAAACATTTGGCCCAACTGTAAATAATTCTAACCACGGGCTATTAGTGCTGTGAAATTTCACGTTAACTTGCAGTGTTGTGATTGCAAACAGACTTAATTGTAAACTTCTGTAAAGTTTTTACGACATCGAAATTTAAGAAGCTATTACGTTGTGATAGTGTTTTCTTGGAGGTGTCTATTTTTTGGCTGATTTTATCTCTTTATTGGTGAAATTTGTACTTGCAACTTTTGTTTCTGCGTCTCTCATTAATGCTTACAGAGTGTCTGCCCACCTGTCAAACTGGAAATCGGCGACAAGTCCAAACTTTACTGGTCGGACATCAAAATCGGAGACATCACGTGGAACTTCGAGAAGTTCCTGGTTGGAGGAGACGGCCAGGCCTACAAACGCTACGACCCGAGTATCCATCCCAAGGGCATCGAGGCAGACATCGAAGGCCTGATCTTGCGGGAGAGGCTCAGATCTGAAGAGGAACGCCGGGATTTCGAAGCATTTCTTCACGAAAAAGTTTATTAAAAATCGTCCAATCCCTGATATTTAGAACTTAAAGGCCTGCTTATGCATTCGGTTTTGCTACAGAATTCAAAAATTTATTGTTTTTCTTAAAATCATAATTAAACAACGCACACATTGGTTTCGGATTCGTGTCCAATATGGATTACTGGGATCTGTATTTCTTTTATTTTTATTTTTTATTTATTTACAAACTGCAGGAAGTTGCTGGATGAAATACGTATTTCTGTTAAAAAAAGTATATCCTCGACATTGCTACAAAACTCGTGTTCAGAATGAATTAATCTTGACTTTATTTAAAAGCAAACTTGGAAGTATTTATCTTATAAGATCGAATTTTATTGACTATATTCTCACGTAGATGAATTCTTATTCTCATGAAGATGACTTTTTATAACCTAATTCTCGTCCTCGTAAACTTGAGAATTACTTAAAACAATTCTAATATTAAAACATAGACCACGGCAATGAATTAGGGGATTTCCAAGGCTGTTGCCGAGCACAGCCGATGACGAGTCGGTCTTAAACCGCCATTTTCCGGCGGCAGACCGGACTCCGACGTTCACCAGGACGCGGTGCCTTTGTGCATTCGGGCATCCGATCTTGGTGACTGTGCGAAGGCATACAGCAACCGGGGAGTTCACACCCGTCCTCAGACTTCCCTCTCCCGTCACAGAAATGAAAGGAAATCAGTTTAATGCATTCTGTGGTCCAAATTTAAAGCCAGGTCAGAATAGTCTGTCGGTGATAAAGTGGTCTTGACTGTGCAATAAAAAGGTACACCCTGACCCGATTGACATCGGTCTTGCCTGCCTTTAGATGTCCAAGTTACAACCCGACAAAAGGGATCCTCCATTTTAGTTTGTCACGCATTCAAAATTAAGTCAGAAAAGCTATAGAGGGATCCCAATACGATGCCTTCAGCGTCGGTCTGCGCACTTCCTCGTTTGAAAACGAGGCTCTATGTGTCAGCTTCAATTCTTAATACGATCAGACGATTGAAAGTCAAGACACAAAATACATAAAGGTATGTTAAATTCAGATTTTTCAGGCTGCAAATTTTTGTGGAAGAGTCTTTCAGGATGACTCGACACTTAAAATCAAAAGGCATACATGAAATACTTTCCTTGTCCTTCTCGAAGCCCAAAGTACCTAAGCATGTAATTTTTCTTTACATTTCCTGCCAGCACAACGCAGGTGTTGAACTGTGTCTGGCTTCTTGATCACAACCTACAGAGCATTAAAGTAGAGGATCACACGGCGAGCTTCTGGAGCCTCGCACTGCCCGCCAGGTGATCGCTCCGAGGTCTCCTGCAGAACGCAGGACAGGCGCCCTCTCTATTGCTCAGAAACTGTACGGGTGGGAAACTCAAGAGAGCGCTGTTGATCCTGACAGCACAGCGCGCGCCGCGGCCGTGTGAAGAGTAGAGACCAGCTCTGTGGTGGTACAGCCCTGGACATATGTGAATTCTCATCGCAACATGGATTATACTGTCAGGGACACCTTACCTTACGGGTGCACCCCAATAAATAAATTCCCTTTGATGGCAGTGATATATTCCCTTAATTTAAAAATTCTTTTTAAATGCAACTCTTACAGGTGTTCAGGCTGGACAGAAGCATAATGTTCGGCATGTCCTTTTTCATCATTTTCCTTTTAATTTTAGTGGGATGACCAATGAATTTTCGAGAAATTCTCACCCGAAGCAGACCAAAGGAGGACATTTCCCTGCCCAGAGTAGTAGCCATTTTGAAAATGCATCCCTTTGCAAAACGGCTAAATAGTGTCACTTGCGGACCCGATTGCATCCAAATTGCTCCCAATTGGAAGCGCTCAGTTCAGGCCAGAGTTTCAGTGCCATATTTCTTCAATCCCCCAATTCCATGGCTCCAGAACTCTCTAATATAGGATATCTTGAGTGTGTAACTTTTATTAATGGACTCGGCGGACGTACAATGTATTCATGGCCTACTTATGGGAGTGCACCCTTTATTAAGATGCCCTATTTGCATCAGCCAACGTGCGTCAGGTGCTAAAGTTGACGATTGGGTGCATTGTGTTACTGATAGCGCGTTTGGCATACCCTCACGCTGAGAGGGCAGCCTGTGTTATTCGAATGACATTTGGGCGATTGTTTGGTTAAATGTATTTTGGCTTTGCTTGTAAAATTGAAACGGAGTCTGCAAATCAGTTTTTTTTATCAGTGATAAGAATCCGAAGGTTAACTATTCGCCCTCACGCACCACCATTAGGCCTATAGAAGAATAACCGTCTTTAGTTGTCCAAGCAAACTGGGTGAAGAGCACAAAACGAGTGGAGTACTGTCTACCGTGTGCTTCTGTGCGGTGAGCATTAACCCTCTGCCCACATACCCCAGGGTGTCGTATAACTGGTTGAAGTGCAAGACTAGTGGAAGTTTCCTGAAACATGTGTTCATCTGGGCAACATCGTACGGCATTTTAGAGCAGTTGCCAAATACCTTTTGAACACAACAAAATAATTAGAAAGACATTTTCTCCCGTCATATTTCCCTATTTACTTATGACAGTTAATTAAAGAAAATTCTAAATTCAAAGATAATCTAAGGAGACGCTACACGTCCATCGATATCACCGCATTCACGCTCGCGTTCTTTTATCCAAAGTTGCGTCACTCTAGTGGTTGAGGTGGAATGTGAAGCGAGTGTGCCACCACAGCGCGAGTCCTGAGTCCTGCAGCCACTCACAGACCCAAAATACCTGTCTGGCAGTTAATGTTTGAGATGCTATGGCAAAAATGGCTTCCGACAGACCGATTGCGCCCGCTAAATCACGTGACCTAAAAGTGGGTACGAATGTCATCAAACACGCCGTCCACCAAAAGCGAAGTGTTTTCATAAGTATCATTTAATCAAACGAAGGTGAGTACCGTACTCAGACTTCTGATGCGCTGGGCACTGTACCGTAACTTG
>NW_019091562.1:172283-183457 GCF_001949145.1 Acanthaster planci
CCATTAGGCCTATAGAAGAATAACCGTCTTTAGTTGTCCAAGCAAACTGGGTGAAGAGCACAAAACGAGTGCAGTGCTGTCTACCGTGTGCTTCTGTGCGGTGAGCATTAACTCTCTGCCCACGTACCCCAGGGTGTCGTATAGGGCCTAACTGGTTGTAGTGCAAGACTAGTGGAAGTTTCCTGAAACATGTTTCAATCTGGGCAACATCGTACGGCATTTTAGAGCAGTTGCCAAATACCTTTTGAACACAACAAAATAATTAGAAAGACATTTTCTCCCGTCATATTTCCCTATTTACTTAGGACAGTTAATTAAAGAAAATTCTAAATTCAAAGATAATCTAAGGAGACGCTACACGTCCATCGATATCACCGCATTCACGCTCGCGTTCCTTTATCCAAAGGAGGAATGTGAAGCGAGTGTGCCACCACAGCGCGAGTCCTGAGTCCTGCAGCCACTCACAGACCCAAAATACCTGTCTGGCAGTTAATGTTTGAGATGCTATGGCAAAAATGGCTACCGATAGACCGATTGCGCCCGCTAAATCACGTGACCTAAAAGTGGGTACGAATGTCATCAAACACGCCGTCCACCAAAAGCGAAGTGTTTTCATAAGTATCATTTAATCAAACGAAGGTGAGTACCGTACTCAGACTTCTGATGCGCTGGGCACTATACCGTAACTTAGTTGTATTATTTGTAAACAACACTCGAAACACACGTTGCTATGGGGTTGATACCCGCTTTAGGTCACGTGATTTAGCGGGTGCAATTCTGATTGCCAGTTAGGCAGTACCTTAACAAGTCACTAAATTTAGTGAATTGGGTCGAGTCGAGTCATTTTAACATTGTGACTCGAGTCGAGTCATTAGGTCAAGAAGTCGAGTCAAGTCACTTTGTGTATTCGAGTCAAGTCGAGTCGAGTCAAGTAGCTCTAGTCATTTGAGTCGCAAATTTATAAACAAAATGCAATAAAATGAACACAACCAGATGTAAGTCCTTTTTTGTATTTTTATTTTCACGTAGACATACTGAAAATAAGCCTGAAAAAAAAACAGGTACAAATATAGACAAAAGTAGGCGAAATGTCCATTGTCAAATGGGGTAAATGAACACACAACATAGATCAGGACGTCTCTCTCGCTTAGTACCATGTTAATTGGCCCATTTCTACATATAACTATTATGCAGTCTCAATTGTCAACAACAAAGGCTGGCCATAAACAATGAGTACATTAAACTAGAGTATCAGTTTGGCTTCGTGAGCTGGTATTGTCACCTAGAAGGCAAAGTATGCGAAAACGAAGTTTCAGACGCCATAATATTTAAATTCATTGGCAGATCGACACCGCCGCCGCCGCCACCACCACCACGACCAACGAACTTGCAACACCAAGTACACATGTTAATTCCCATGATTTTGCTGCATGACTTCAATACGAAAGTCACGGTGGACCGTATGTCGGACTGCAAAACTATGACACGATGACCTCTACACTTAAAGGGTCGTAGCCATCGCGGTCCTCCCCCCATAATTTATTCTGGTCAACAAAATCGAGATTTGGTGGGTAAATGAATCCAACTTCGTTCACTGAATCCAAAATACATGAACATTAATTGGCCGTCGGCATTTCTCCTGAAGTACTAAATGTAGCGTACCACGGATTTCCATTTTACATGACACGCGGTTGGCGCGTGAACAACGTTACAAAACGGCAACTTGACTCTGGCACGCCCCTTCCCCGCAGAAAATGCCTTCGCTACACTCCTGCACAGTTACTATTTAGATTTAAATGACAAACCTAAGAACTCAGCAGCAAATTTCATATCACTGTAGTGAAATGCAAAGATTAGAAAACGTCATTTTAATGCGTGAATTCCACACTGGAGGAAGTCTGTTGGCAATTCACATAGAGTTAGGCCTATGCGCTGGGAGAATGAACCAGATGCAAATTGCCAATTAACGCCAATAGTAATGATGCGGTTTCTATCGCAATTTCCGTCTTGGAATGATCAAGTGAAATTGTAGGATCAAACAAAGCGATTTGAGCTTCGTATTTCCTTCACCTCCAAACACAGGTGTCAATTAGGGGATCATCAATCTATGATGAAGGAATCTGTCATTATTTTGTACAAATTAACATCTGTCACGTGAGCTGTTCTTCAGACATACTGGCCCGTAAAGAGTGCACCTTTACACGGAGAAAAATCCTTTCACATGACTTTACTTCATCCATTTACTTGCCGAGTTTAGAAATTTTGTACCGTAAAACTGTTTAACCTTGGAAATTCAGAAACATTTCACTTCGTGGAAACAAAAATGTTCTGAATAATTCGTTTCTGTGAATTTTGTGCGAAAGACTCACTCAACCATCAGCAGGTGTCAGTTCATGGTTTCAGCAATGAATCTAAGAAAGTCCGGTGCCCAAAGCGCCAACCGAGCGGAGTCAACCTTTACTTGAGAATGCGACCAATCAAATTTCAAGGAAGATGAGATTTATGCAAAGTGTGTTCGATCACTTCTCACCGTCTTCCCCGTGCTTTATTTTCGAGCATAAACACACTTTGCAGTTTGTAGAAATCAATTATCGAATGCCACGGGTTACGAACAGGATCAGTTTTCTGAATGAAGTTGACTTTTCAAAAGCAACTAATTAAATCCAAACACCCATTTCCAGTCTTTCAAATAACTGTTGGAATGAGGAATAGACTGATATACGTTATTTCCTCAAACTTATTTTCGTTCTGAAAATTACTAAATGTGCTTTTATGACCACTGCAGTGCAATGTTCAAGTACTAAAAGATTCCAACAATTTCATAACAGTTGAGTGCAACAAACTTTTTTCCATCTGACCACTTCAATGTGAATTTGTTCAGGGAATATCATGGTTTTACGCACGATCGGTTGGACGCACACACATTATTGTAATTGTCTAGAATTCAATACAATTGGCTCAGCCTTCAACAATCTGACATCTCCATTCTACACGTATTTCTAAGAAATGAGACAACTCCACTTTATGTAAATATACACAACTCTTCATTTTATTTATAAAAAAATTAGAAATGAAGACAACATTTTCCTTAAAAATCCTGGATAAACGTGTTCCTCTGTGTCAAATTTAGCGAGGCTTTGAATGTGTGCGGCTAAACATACAAAAAAAAATTGATACTGACATAGGAAAACAATAAATACAAAGCTCAGAACACCCGGGCAGATTTTTCTGAATTCAATTTGTCGCCGACCGGTATGAATTGATCCTCCGAGTGTGACAATGTAGGAGCTCTAGCAAATTCCTGATCAAAGACTTGTCAGTTCGCAGTATTAGTAAGGGATGATGGATTTCATTGGGAATGTTTTCCATTTCCAACAAGATGATGCAATTCATTGCAGTCCTTTCATCCTAACCCACATCTTTCACCAATCCACCATGGGGTTCTTAAGGTTTTTGCAGGATTGAGGCAGCACAGGCAAGGAGCTATTCCTTGTCCTTAAATAGCACCATACTGTGAGTAGACACAGTCCGAGTCAACCCTCTGTCTACCTAAACAAAAATCCAACCTAGAATCAGGATTGTCATCTCGGTCTGGCTCTTGTGTGTGGAGATGCCACTCTGACGTCATCACTGCTCATTGGGTACGGAACACCAAACTGTTTGCAGGTTCGTCGGAGTGCCTTCTCGTATTCCTTGTTCAGCTTGGCCGACTGCTGCAGGGCGTATTTCAGGTCCTCAATTTCATCAAAGAAGCCCTGGGAAAAAAACACAATATGATGTGTAGAGAATCTTTTTGTACTGTGCATAACTGCATTTAGCCCCTACCATCCCAAATCAAACGAAATCCAGTGACAATGATGGACCCAGGATCGCAAAATACCACCCACCAGTGCTTTACATGTGGGCTTATCCAAATTTGTTCAACAACCTCAATATCATAAAAAATCAAAGCCAGGAAAGAACCAGGTATCCTTTTGCCAGAGAAGTTTCATAGTGAAGTATCGTTTGTTTGAAGTGACCATTTATTGAAAATTACTAAGCTACTCAAGGGAAGGTCTGACATTTCTTATTGCTTTTGAAGTTTTTTTCTCTGTTAGTGGTCAGAATTAGTTTTGTTACCTCATCCAGCCCCTGTAACTCCTTCTTGAGTCTCTTCTTGTCCTTAGCCAGCTGGTCTCTTTCTTTCTTCAAACGTTGGAACTCTGACAACAGAGCCACAGACATTTGGACTTCATTTGCATTTTATAGAACAAAGCTAACAATTTTTATTGAAAAAACATCAAATAAATTAACAACGTGCTCTAATGAAACGTGGAAGGTCAAGGAAAGGTATAAGTGCACTTTTTACACGTCTGATGCTTTAAAGAAGCCGCAGCAATATTCATCTGCAGCAAACATGCGCATACACAGCGCATAATTAAACACTTATTATTATAATTACTAAATCCAGTTTGGTTTTGGCATATTGGCATTGATGACACACTGGTTTGGTCTACAGATGGAGACATGCATACAGTCATACTACAAATGTACTTGATTTCACATTTGCAAAGGGTCTGTGCACCATCATGGATGTGGCCAGCAGGCTTCATTTTACAATCACAATTTTACACTCACAATTTTACACAGCTCAATAGTGGCACACTGTACTGTTCAGGACAACAAAGGTGTAAAGGAGCAATGTTCATACAAAAGCACACACTGACCTTGGGAATTTGTGAAAGGCGAGGCACTATGTGAGCGGCTCCCAGCCCGCCTCCTGCGACCATTAGGGGTCAGTGACCTCTCCAAACGATGAACTTGCTCTCTGGAGCGATGCAGCTGATTTTCCAAATCTTGAATTCTAAGCTGCCCCCCAAAAATAGAAAATTGCAGGGCAAAACACATCAGCCAAATCGCTTANTCATATAGACAAACTTGAATGGCCACATTGATTAGTTGATTTTCAAATCAATTTAACCACACTTTGATTTTGGGAGAAGGGATAGGTACAGACATCTGGTCACCTCTCCAGCCACTTTGAGGACTGGCAAGAATAATGTTAGGCAGTTTTAGCTTCAGCTCAAATTCTACACCCCCCCCAAATAAAAAAATGAAGAAAGGGATAAGGCAAAAAATACAGAAATGAAGCCGAAGTTGCCAGACGTTATTGACAGACTGAGCCACAAGAAGCCGCTCAGAGAGCATGTCAGCTGCCAAGGCAAGCACTGGACTTTTTTGTTCCATTGGCCAGTCTCTAATTTTGAGTAGCTTTAAATTGAATGCTGAATCAAATGGATGAAGTTTAATTGGTGTCATGAAGAGTGTGAAGTGGGCGTGATGACTACTGAATGAAAACTGCTGCTGTAGTGCTTGTATTTGCTTTCAGAACACAGGGTGCGATGCAAACATGGCCTTGGACGACACCAAGAGGTATCGGTGCTTGCATTTTTGCTGGGGGTGGACCAGCAGTTTGTACCTAGTTTGATGGGGCGGGCAGATAATTTAATCCCAGGTGAAACCTTGGCTTTAAGCTTGGTCCAGTTACAGCAGCCATATTTCCGTCTTGCTTGTAAATCCTATCCATGGCAAGTATGCCAGAGTTCAGTTTAATTTTCCTCGAACTTCATTGATCTCAAGAGTAATCGTAAGACCTTTGTTGTGCAGTTCATCTGTTGGATTTGGCAGGCTACTCACTAAGCTGATGGCGTCTGCCATTACATTCAGCAAAGTCCAGAGAGAAAAGTCAATGAGGTTAGGCAAAAAGGCGTGGTAAGAAATTGGGTCACTGATCTTTGTTTCCCTAATAAAATTGGTGATTAGTTTGGCTTACGTTTAACGCTGCAATAGTCTCTGTGTGTGTAGTGTTGGTCTTCAACTCTTTCTCGTAGCGTTTCATTAGCTTGTTGTGCATCGACAGTAACCTGAATATCGAGAGAGGCGTTTTGAAGAAAGGTTTATTGGAAAGCTCTCAGTATTCACGTACCATACAAATAGATCAGGGATTCTGGAAAGCTGAGTAAGTCTTGTAAATTAAACCCCATTTACCTCCACAAATCTTTCAAAATCGGCGAGGTTTGGGAGAAGTCTGTCAGACCAAATAAAGCACCCACTATGACTTCAAATGAGATTTGAAGCCCCCTGGACAAAAACATCAGATGAAAACAGCCTTGGGTTCCTACAAAAAGGCCCATTTTGGAACATTTCAGGAAAGTCGAAAAATCTCACCTGTCAGCCCTCTTTTGTTCGTCAGTGTTGTCTTGCTTGTTGCTTCTTGTGTTTGGCTTTACATGTAGGTGCCTTGCGTAGGGTCTGTAGCCTGACGGATCAGTCTGTACGCTGACACTGAAAAACATGCCAAGAGGAGGCAGCTTTTCAACCAAGCAGTGGTGTAACTGAGGCTAAATATCCAGGAGGGGACGCACCCGGGGGGCACACACATTTTTTTCAAGGGGGCACCACAAGAGAATAGAGAGAACTGCAGCTACACGGCTACATAAACAGAGATTATTCACAGATTGCAAATGGGGGAGGGGGAGCTGGGGGGGGGGCACAGGCATCCACTGCTCACCTTCGATAGTGGGCGTGCTCTCTGAGCAGCTCCTCATGGCTCAGTCTCTCATTAACATCTCGCAGCTTCAGTTCCAGTTCTCCATTACGCCTTTTCAGTTTCTTCAATTTTTTTATCATCTTTTCATTCTCAGCAGACAACTGCAAATGGGGACAAAACAGAAACTGTTTTAAAGTGGTGGCATTCACTGCCGCAGCAAAAAGGTACATGTACCTCAGGTAACTTCCAGTCTTAATGCTCATGACATCCGGAATTTTCACAGTTTTCATTGTCATTAGACATTCCAGCTGGAGTTACCCAAGCAAAGTTAGTCACAACTCACACAAAACAAAATGACCATGATTACTTGTGTCCTTAAACTACGACTCTACATGTCATGGTTTTTAACATTTGCCTATGATCTGGCAAATGTCTGAAGAGCCCTGCCTATCCCTGGGACACATGTAGGCAGAGGCCAGTCCGGGGTTTGTTGACCGCTCCCATGTGACAGCACGGCAGATGATGAACCCTCGAGGTCTACCGGCAGGAGGAGCCCCATATCATGGTTCTTGACTATGTGGTAGGGTTTATTCAAATTTTAAAAACCGACTGCTCCATACCCATGTGTCAGAGTTTTAATCTACATGTAGTTAGGCCTAGTATGTAGAGTCAAACAAAACTAAACTCAGGTTGGGGCAACCATGCCTACTGTCATGACTGTGCCCATGCCCAACCCAATCCTAGTCCAGCTTGGACACCAGTCTTTAAGCATTTACATGTACGACTCAACTAACGTGGTCATGGGCTCTGACGATCGATGAAGTGCCGAACATTAGGGGAAGAGTTCCATATACGGATGCCAGTAATTCTTCCCTACAGCGACTTAATAGCCACAACTAGGTCCAAGGACAATTCAATTTAGGAACTTTTCAGACCGGCATCATAGCACAGGGTGTCAATTAAAAAAACACTAACCATGCTGAACCCAACAAGGCCAATTATGCAGGATTTTAATGGTCCCTAGGGGGTTAGGGTAAATGACCATGTGGCGTTCCTATGTGAAACTCTTTCTGTCCCTAGACCCAATCTGAATTGGCCCTAGACATGCCAGAGTTTGTGCTCGGCTAGGCATGACTCCTTCCTCCATGGAATATGCTAATTGCTAGGCAAGCCGTAGGGGCCTAAACATGCTATAACTCCCCCCCCCCCCAGCTCCATGCTAAAATGCAGGTAATCAATCTTCTTCGACCATCAAGGCAGAAATGCAGTACAATTCATACCATAAAGCAGTGATGGACAGGGGGAATGTCCATATTGCGCGCTGAAAGGCTAAGGCAACGAACAAATCCAAGTTACATGTAGCTTTTCTCCATAAACGGATCTGAGCATCTCACAAATTGAAAAGTTCCGCTGAATTCCTCGCCGCTAGTCTGGTACTCTGGCCAAGTCTAATGGTTTATGTACAAAAAAATAACAGAAACTGAACCCATCTAACTGCGGCACTCTGGGAGATAGAGGGCGCATAACTTGATTGCAGACGGTTGCACCGTAGACATAAAATTTCGGGAAAGGCGAATTAAAAAAAAAGAAAAAAAATCGTGGCTGCCCACCCATAAAACTTAAACGAAAATGGTGATCTTCTGGCCATAATCTTGAATTTCCAGAAAAAAAAAACCGGAGCCTAACCTCTTCCCGAGAGTCAACAAGCGGCGCTATTAAATGGACTGTTTTTGCACGGTTTTCTATGGGCCTGCATTTGGTGTAGCGCAACCTGCACTAATTCAAGCTCCGTCACGGTAGAAAACAGTGTGAAATCAACTAAGTTCGGAGCCCCATTACGCATTGCGGGCACTTAACCTAAGTCCCTGAGTCCTCTCAAACAAAAACAATGTGTTGTTTGGGTCTTCAGATTTTATTCTGTTTCAAATTTGAGTAGGTTGACAAATTAAATTTTAATTTTCCGCCCAAAACAAACTCACTCCTAAAAAGTTAACTCCCCCCAAGTCTGTCGGCAGCCATTTTTCAAATGAAATCCCTCGACTTTTTGGGCTCTTCTGACGATTTTTCAAAAACATTTTTGTCTGCTCACCCCAAGATGGGAGCCCTTGAATCTAGGGTGTTGATTCTGTGCCATGCTTACACCGTGAATCCCACAATTAATTTCTTGGCCCACAGAAACTGCAGGAGTACATTTTAAGAGCATCTTCCTGTGAAAAAATCAGGAACGCGCCGATCCTTGAATAGTGAAATCCCAAAAGGACACTGCATGAAAATTACAATTCTTTTTCCTCGACTCATGATATATTTCTATTGAATAATTACACTTAAAATTTTTTCAAAGACCGAGTAAGTTTTCTTGAGGAAAAAGGCATTCAGCAAGCGTCACGTTTAAAAGTAGGCATACACCAAGTGATTTGATCCTCAGAACCTACATAAATTAGGTGAATGTAAAAAAGGAATATTTTCATTTCAATTTTATTTTGTCTTCCGACGCTGCTTTCATGTAGCATTTTCATGTTATCCTAAAAATGAAAGTTACCGGCCTAAAAAACAAAGCATATCGCCACGGTAGGGCCACTTGTATTATTTGGGCTGAAAGTTTGCATGGGTGATCCTAAATTCTTAGATGGAATATGCAAAATGTAACGAGTACTGAAGCTTTGAATGAGAACTTGGATGTCAACGACACTAGGTCCTACTCTCTGGTATGTGGGGAAGCCGTCATTTAAACATCTAAGAAATCAACACTGATAAGATCGTCTCCACTTTCAGCAACAAGGCCACCCGTACTGTGTATCCTAGTGCGCGCAAGAGGAGGGGGTGGGAATTTTTATAAGAAAAGATTCCACATTTTTATCCAAAATTGGTAATCCCCAAAGAAAGATGGTAATATGTGAGGCTACCGGAGCTTTCAATGGCAACTATCTCATCACAGCCCCGAAGAACAAATCATATGAAATACTGGAACACTTTCCGCTGTTTGATTCCAAGAAGGCTGCAGTCACTTCCCCCGGGTCTTCCTTATTACTCTAACAATTTTTTGCAGACTAGACAAAATGGCCAACCACAAACGTACGTCTGTCCAGTAAATGTCGAAACCAAATGCTTCCCTCCGTAACAACTGTCCGTACCCCAGCAAAGGAAAAAGGAGAACAAAAGAAAACAATGAAAAAAATAAACATGCAACAGCTTGGAGAAAATTTGCTCTGGAAAAAGCCCCCCCACAGGCGATCGAGCGGGTATAGGAGACTAATTCCGAGGCATTGCATCTCTCCTATATAACTTGCAGGCAAAAAGTAAACTGCCAATTTGTATCTAAGAAATTGTTAGATTGAAGGTGATGCACTTAACTAAGTCCTATCCTCGGGATGTCTTATTTCTTTTCCTTTTGAATGTTTTAATGAATGGAGTGACGCGGGACTGCGAGTGGCCTAAAACAAACTACCCAGCTCTAAGCTTTTACAGCGCTTTCCGCTTCACTATCTGCCAAAAAAACTTTCATACCTTACGTAAAACATACGGTGCTCTCACACTTACGACGAGACAATCATTTTCTTTTTATGTACAAGTCAGGAGAGTTAATCATTCTCGGGGGCTTACCCCGCCCTGCATTCGTTCGAGAAAAGCCACCCGTTGAAGAATCGACCAGGCCCCAATGCATCCCTTTTACATGGCCAAACTAATTTGCAAAATATTTGCGTAACCATTTCCAAAGCTCCTGCCAAAACGTTAAGAGGATGGTAGAAATGTGTTCCGCCGAGTGTTACGCAACATCTTCATTCTCACATTGTGTGTAACTCCCATTCACCGAGGTAGTCTTTTTATTCAGTATCACGTGGTCGTCGAGCGGCACAATGCGCGAAATTTGAAGTATCTGCATTAACACGTTGAAAAAGATGATCACGTACAGGCCTGCCGTGCATTGTGTTAAAACTGCGTGCCTCTTGATGCAGGCTTGCTAACCAGGCTTTCTGTGCATTTGGTTTCCAGTCCATACTCGCTCTCACACGTTTTCGCCAGATTTTCTCCTGATACTGCGGTTTCCTCTAAAACGGGACCTTCTTCCTAACTCTGTAATGTGATGCTGAATAAACGTTGGCCCGTATAGAAGAAGTAGCTAAAAGTGCCATGGGATTTGAAAAAAACAACAACACTCAACAGGCTCAGCAATCGTGACTTTCAACCTGCATACTGCTAGTCGTGATGTTGGAGGCTTGCCGATGTATGTATAGATGGATACTCCGTGCGGGTGAGCTGTTAACGAAAACATATATTACCTTTCACTGAACAAGTTACAAAAATGGTCACTCTGAGAATGTGCTCCACCTTTTAGTGACGACTTGAGGAACTTGTCGTCATTACTAATTCAGTAAGGTGTACCAATCCTTGCTCTTTAGTCTTGTTTGTTTTTCTGCAGATACTGACTGGATGTGCGACTGCCCGATGTCCAAGTTGAGTAGTTTATTCTTGTTCCGGGTAGCAGGGGTAGCTCTTGTGCTACCCTCAGGAGGTGATCGGCCCTGCCCTTGCCAGATCACGTTGGTCCTGTTACTTGTTGTCTGCTTTTTGTGAATCATTCGTTTAATTGCTTATTTTATTTTAATATTTAGTCTGAAATTGTTGTTTTTTCATGTTTAAACTTGCG
>NW_019091562.1:184573-215562 GCF_001949145.1 Acanthaster planci
TATTTTTTCAATATTTAGTCTGAAATTGTTGTTTTTTCATGTTTAAACTTACGCTGTAGTCTTTTTTGTTTTTCTGCAGATACTGACTGGATGTGCTACTGCCTGGCTGACTGGATGTGCGACTGCCCGATGTCCAAGTTTGCACTCGAAGGCATGCTTGTTTTCAGGATCATAAAATTGAGGGCAACATTTTCTTCGAAAGCCCTTGGATTATGAAATACATGTCCTGTTGTTATCCAAAAATGCTGATACTTGGGCTTTACAAGCAAAACAGCCTTGTTTTTAAAAGTTAATTTCTTATGTGTACCAGTAACAGGATGTGCCACTATTTTATAAATTGCTCTCATTTATTCCGTCAGTTTAAATTTGTGTTGGTTTTTATTCATAATGCATGACTGCTCTTCCTAATGATTGTCACACATGTTTTTAATTGTTTCTGCATTGATGATAGTATTTTATTGTGAATAACAGGACCTTAGAAAACTATTTATTTAATTTAACATTTTTTGCAACCTATAATCTGGACTTTTGGTACATGTATTTGAGAAAGATCACTTTCTAGAAATAAATACAGATAATAGGCAATAGCTTGTAAGTAGTTTATACCCATTCTTCATGTCCATGGCAGATCTGTTAACATACATGTATAACGTCCAGGAAAATTGTTAGCTATGTGTTACATTTACCATTGTGTGGGGTCGGACCAAATATCCCACACCAAAGCACGATTATCCATGTTCAACACTGCAGGGCTTATTCTGGCACTATTAGATGTGTTCTTTAAACCTGGCTCTGATTATTTGTACAAGTAGGCCAAGCAAAAGAAGGTGAACGTGAAAATTAAATGTCTCTCATAAATCAGTTAAATTGCATATGCATGTACATGTAACTTTAAATCTTATACATACGAAATTCCTGTTTATTGGCTCGTGAAGACTTGAACAAATGGCCAACTGTATCGCATACCCGGTAATTTTTCTCTCTTATGACATACTATTTGTCTCATGCAGTTTGGTACTGCACTAAAACATAATAGTTTTCTCAAAAACATTATTAGGTTATTACTACCTGTATGTACTCTGACAAAATTTAACATGCAAGATATCTGACTGTTACTTAACTAAGTATGTAAGAATCCATATATGCAAGAACAGAATTCAGTTGTCCTAAACTCTGAAAACATTTTGAATGCAGTAATATAAACATTGCACCTACAAAAAGTAATGATATAAATTACCTTTATTTTGTGTAGAAATGCTATATTTTATATGAGTTTCAACCATTTAAAATATTTGAACAAATTTTGTTTTTGTTTAATACTGTTGCATGATATGATTTTTAATACTGATTTTTAAATGGTTCATTATTTTTGAAAATCTGCTTCGACATTTTTTACTGCGAGTAAAAACTGAACCAAAGACATAACTTGCAGAGTGTAGTTACTCGCCATAAGTACAGTATTTTTACTCGTGCTTTATTGTCATTTTTAAAGTACTGTAGATGCATGTTGAGTTGCATGAAAATTGTTTAAATTGCAATTGAGGTTAGTAGGCAATCTGGTTTTTTTCCCGCTATCTCAACAGACCTCAATTTAAAAGATATTAACAGCTTTCCTCAGAAACTAACTTCTCATCAATTCATTTTATGAAGTGACAACCTGAAGTCGCAGGTCTTTGAAAAAATGAAGATTTTGTAGAGCACTTTCATTTCCGCATGCATTTTGAAATAATAACAATTTGCCTAATTAGTTTTCATGACGAGTTTCTTTTAAAAACTAAGTGAATTTACATAAAACATATCTTAACACATAACACATGTGCAGACACGTTGTGAGACCAGTCTGAAAAGTTCATGGTGTTTAAATGCTTAATCATTTTCACGGAAAGCCATTTTTGAACTGCTACAGAATTTAACTTATTCATTGGAATATATTAAACGGAGGGGTTCTAAACTATTTATGGGTTCCATCTCTCACTTTTGTTTTTTAATGTGGTTTAATTACATGCATGTAGATATAAATAATAAATTTCACATTCTTCATTGGCATAACTGACATTTAATTGTAATGAAGTTTTATTTCAGTGCTTTAATTTCTAGTCTCCGGTGCCAAAATAGTTAACCTCGCTATGGATTCAATATGGCCGACAGGAAATTTAGACATCGCAAAGATTTTGTATGTTCAACATAGACACCACATGTGTTTTTAAACGTCGTTATGGGGACCGACTAAGTCTATTGTACACAGACAGTTTGCTCGTTGAAAGCCGACAGCATCGATATCATATCAGTTTGGTTTTAGTAATTACCCAACATCACACGAGCTCTACAACCCTAAAAAATAAAACAGGTCATGGGCAATTACAGGCGACTTTGGTGGCAAACTTGTGTCAGAAGCCATTTGTCTACGTCCCAAGATGTAGTCCTTCAAACTCGAAGACGGGACAAGCGTAAAAAAGCCAAAGGTGTCACAAAGGTCGTTACTGAACGAGACCCCAAAAAAGTCGTCGTTGCATTCACTCGATACAAAACAATACGTTCTCCGCAACGGCATCGACACTTTAGCATTTGGTCACAAAAGGCTCGAGTTGATTTGAAAACCAGTTTTTATTTTCACCGATGACTCGTTTAAACTGACTCGTGCGTTTTTCGATACGGTACACGTCTACACTCCAGATTGGATCGCTCGCTCTTTTGACGGTGCCACTCCTTGTTCACCTGGGTAAAATAGGTACCAGACTAAAGCGTTTGAAAATTTTTTTCAGGTTCACGTGTGCTTCGCTCTTAATAGCCTCTTCGGGAATCGCGTTGATTAATCTGGTCTTTTCTTTGTTTAGCGATTATATATCCTGGGGCAACCTTACAACCCATTCCACGTTTCGTTTACCCGGGTTTAGCATTTCTTGCGCGTACTAGTATCCAAACAAACGCTCGGCTAACGTTCTGTTGATATCATTCGAGAATTCCTTGCGATCGATGACACCAGGTTCACTCACTTGTATTTGGACGCTTTCAGCAAACGTTTTTGTAAACTCACCTTTAAATTCCGATCCCCAGTCAACGTTCTTTATATTTCAAGGCCACATCGACCACGGTTAACGCATGCTTGTACGTTTTACCCCTTGGACCTTTTGAAACCCGACCCCAGGGTAAATATGACACATCCATTTGATGCATGTCGTTGGGAGTGGCGTAATTCCAATAGTAAAGTACTTGGCCTGGATACATACACATGGGCGGGCAGATAAATTTGCCAAACGGCTTGTTTTCTTTAACCAAGCTGACACTTTGCTTTAGTCGATACCATTTTTGGGGGGTGTATTTTTACAATGGCAGCGTGCCCTCTAAAATAACTTTCGGGGCTGTAGACTTTTTTCAACTTTGCTTCGGTCATCGTTCCTTTTTAAAACCATGTTAAAATGTTTTTATAAATATTTGTACACCACAACGCCAAGCAACGTCGTGGCACCTGACACCCAAACTAATTTAGGTTTGGGTTCGAGCCATGCTTCACTGACGTGACACGCTATTTCCTTGTATTTTTTCAAGGGCTAGATTGACGTCGTTGATTGTTTGTTTCGATTCTTTCATGTTTTGCAATCGGACGTTTAAAAGTCTAAATGTTGCGTTCTGTGTTCGATTCACACTTCTCTCGCTATATTAAATTGTTCTATGGCAACACCCTGCCTCTTGCGTTCTTCACCGACTGTTTTTATTTATCATAGCAAACAAAAAGTAACTTTTCGAAAACGCTAATGCATCGGTTACTGCACCGCCAATCATCATTGCAATACTCGCTAACCCCATTTTTTAAAAACGCAGATTTTTTCAACCCTTATTTTTAAGAACGAATCATATGATGAACTACGGTAAAAGCTCAACCCAAACTGTCGACCAAGAACAACCCGTCTACGATCGCTGAAAAACAACAACTGATCGTAAACTGCCACCCTTTGGTATCGACGACGTTATTGTCTCAGGCAGGATCAAACTCACTTTTAAACTGGATCTCGACGATGAGTCAGACGACAATCGGTCTGTGTATAACAACTTGGCAAAAACTTGATAAAAGAAATTGCCGTGTCACTTCAGGGTATTAATATTTTAACTCACAAGAATGCTGAATGCTGAATGTTTTACAATTTCAAAGACAACCGGCTACTCACTACACAATCCAAACACATGGCTTGACGACGCAAACGAATCATCAAACAACGGAAAAACAAATCAGTTGCAGACACATTTTGCAACTCATACGCGATCCGCTCGATATCGAAATGTTGACCGATCACATGCCGTTTTTGCCTTAGGCTTTGAAACAACACTTGACTTACATGCTTACGTTTAACAGTTGGGACAAAGTCGTCAAGTCAATCGATGCCGCCACAAATTACGCAATTACAGACCTAAAGCCTCGAATACGAAGTCGTAACCAATCGAGAACTCGCTCAAACGCTAAAACCAAGCATCTCGGGCAACATTCACAATTTGGAAATTCGTTCAATAAATAAGTCAGACACATTATGGAACGTTGTAATCAACCAACAGATCTTGTTTAAAGATCCATCTGTTAAAACCCCAAAGATTTTAAGGAAGGAATGATGCAATACCAACACTGGAACGAAACGTGCAAGTTTTGGAACGATTAACGCAACGAATTTGGGCGACACGTTGTAAAAGACCTCAACTTGGCGGCTTTCGATATAGCCGATTACCTCAAAGAAAATAAATATGGTTTGTGGCTCGACTTTCGTTCAAACAACGACAACGCGGGTCACGATAGCGGACGTAGAGTTGTTGGATAAACCAACTCGGAGAAAATCAAGTGGGTACTAGATTCACTCAAAGCAAGATACCTACACGTGTTTGAGGTCATCGTGATTATGTGTTCTACGATTTTTAAGAATACGATTTATCTCGAAAGACGTTGGATATCCACAGACCCCATTGTGCACCTTTGTGACATTGAACACGAACGCTTAGAATTAAACGAAGCCATCGAGTTATATTAAAAAGTGTTTGACAGAACCAAAACGTTATTTGTGATCGATGACTGTAGTTCTGAGCAGCAGATAAAGTATCCCAAAAACCAAGAAATAGCAATACGTGCGCATTGACAAAATGGCTTTTAGTGGAAGGCATCTTAACCATTCGTGTTGGTTGCTCACACAAAAGTATAATTCGGTTCTCAAAGATAACAGAGAAAACACGTCGTAGATTGCTTTGTTTTATTACAAGGATCGAAAAAGTTTTGACCAGGCTTTGGACGAGAACGATGTGGTGCCGGATGAATATCGAACCAATTTAGTAAGTTATCGTTGATGACAGAGCCTCCCGTAAATTGGCGTTTGTTGTAAATCAATTGCAACTAGTTGTTTAACAAATTTATAATTTAGCTGTAAATGAAAGTCAACAAAGAAATAACTTTGTTGCAATACGTTCAGGTATTTATCGAACTAGTTATTGCACTCAATTTGATGTATTATACCAACGAATACTGTTGCTAGAAACAAATTTTAAACAAAATGGAGCAATATTTTTTACTTATTTGAATTAAAAATAGAACAACAAAACGATGGTCTCAAAACGATACTTGCGCAGCCAACACCAACCCAGGTATCAAACGCAACCAAGTTGACTCCAAATCTCGGCTTTGTTCAATTGTAGCCTCAGGAGATTCTAAAAGTGTTTAGGCAAGAATTTTACAGTAAAACGAATCGAATCTTTACCACCGTCAAAACAAGAAAAATTTTATTAACGTTATTCAGCTAAATTTGGCAGTGAGAGAAAGTTTGTTGTCGTCGTATTTCCGACTTTTGGGGGCTTTCGCTTCCGATCGACTTGATGGGTTGTGACGTTACGTTGGATTCGGCTGACACGTTAACCCAAGACCTGGAACGTGACCCCGTAATTAGTTGAGAATGGGGCACTTTCTCAAGGAAGTTTGTTACAACTTTTGAAGTTACCTTAGTCTGCTAGTTTGCGCGTTAATTACAACAAAACATCTTTATTTCAACAAAAAATCGGGACAAAAACTGTCTTGCTTTGTAACAAATAGCAACAAAGATGAGCGAAGCGAAGCAAAGCGAAGCAAAGCAAACAAATCTAAGGGAACAAAACGACAAGCTAACCGATAGCTCTGATCCAAGTCACAAGCAAAACCAAAATTAAAAACCCTAAACGAATTGCACAAAGTAAAAAACTCGCAGAACACAATCGTAAAATGAAAGAGCAACTTGCTTTAAAGAAACAAAGCGAACCAGCGGGGCAAATCGGAACATCGTTTGCCAGTTGTAATGTTCCTTATTTGATCTTGGCTGGTGTCGGTGTGGGGCTTTTTGCAGCAGAACGCCTTTTGTTTTCAAAAAAGAAAGCAAGTAAAGTGAGTGAACCACTTGCGCAGTATCAACTAGAACCAAAACAAAACACCCCGAACGAAGAAATGGCATAAAACTTTTTTTCTTGACTCTAAAGGATGACAACAACACCAAACACAAACGATATCGTTGACGGGCTTTACAACGGTGTAGTCGTGAGTTTGATCGCAATGGGTAACGCAAAATGGTGGCGAAAAAGATCTTAAAATGGCAGTAACCCGATTTAGACAGAATGAGCAGTGAAGACATTTCAAAACTTTCCGCGTTGATTGCGGTTTCGACAGCTACCGACGAGTGGTTGTTTGGAAAGAGTAAGTTAAAGTTTTTCCTTAATTTAAAAACAATGGCAGAAGGAGGATGATTTGGTGACATTGAAATGGGTCGTTTGGAAGAAAATCGAATCGATCAAGAACAAGCCAATCACGAAGAACGAGACCTATCAGGGGTTAACAATGAGATCCAAGAAAAAGAATCAACGTTTGTAGAGGGTCAAGGACTAGACACGTCAGATTTTAGAAGGGTGTTAATCGAAGATAAAAAGAATGACTTTTTTGATGCGGTTCAAAAAGAAACGGGGTATGAATCAACAGTTAGGGATTTTTTAAATCGAAAACGAAGATTGTTTATACCATTAAGGCTTTATCTCTAGCTAAACCAAGAAAACAATCTACAAAGGGTAGCAAAAGATCGAAGGCATGAAAAAAGAACTGATGCAAGAACGCAACTCAAGATCACTCACATGCAAAAGGATAAAACGGATACTCACCGCGCTTAATTACGTGGAATATGGAGTTGAAGCGTTTGGTGCTGTGAGTGCCGCAATAGGTATTCCCGCTTTAATTAATGGGGGTTATCAGGTTGGTTCACAAAACCAAAACAAACGAGCAAATAAGAATTTTGTGCGATGCAAAGTTGAATACGATCGACGAGTCCGTGTCGCAAGCAATCAACAACGGTAATATTAGTCACGAAGAATTTTGTGTTAATAACGGTTGAATTTTATAAAATAGTCTGTCGGTGATTAAGTGGTCTTGACTGTGCAATAAAAAAGTACACCCTGACTTGATTGACATTGGTATTGCCTGCTTTTAGATGTCCAGGTTGCAACCCCAACAAAAGGGAGTCCCCATTTTAGTTTGTCACGCTATCAAAATTAAGTCAGAAAAGCTATAGCAACAAATTGAAGCCTCCTCGATTTTTGATAAAGTGTACCTCTGCATTCTTATGTACAGTGTGCCATTCATTCTAGAAGTTGCTGGGTGTGTATGGGAGATATGCTACAGTGCGATACTGTCTAGTTGGGACTTGTACCGCGTGATTCTTCGGCAAAAGCTGACCAGCCTACACAATTGTGGAGGGAAAGTGTCTTTGTTCTTGAAAGTTCAGTCCTTTCTTTTGTTCAGCTTTGGTGGTGCTGTGCGCACAAACAATGGTACGATTGTTTTTAAGGTAGGACCTGGAGATATTTGTTTGTGCTGTTCATCCTCGGGTATGCATAAAAGATCTTTCCTTGTCCTTCCCGAAGCCCAAAGTGCAGCATGTCATTTTTCTTTGCATTTCCTGCCAGCACAACGCACTTGTTGAACTGTGTCTGACTTCTTGATCACAGCTTACAGAGCATTAAAGTAGAGGATTACACGGCGAGCTCCTGGAGCCCTCGCACTGCCCGCCAGGTGATCGCTCCGTGGTCTCCTGCTGAACGCAGGACAGGCGCCCTCTCTATTGCTCAGAAACTGTACGGGTGGGAAACTCAAGAGAGCGCTGTTGATCCTGACAGCACAGCGCCCGCTGCAACCGTGTGCAGAGTAGAGACCAGCTCTGTGGTGGTACAGCCCCAGACATACGTGAATTCTCATCGCAAAAATGGATTATACTGTCAGGGACGCCTATGGGTGCACCCTAATAAATAAATTCCCTTTGACAGCAGTGATAAATCCCTATATCTTTAAATTCTTTTAAAAATGCAACAAGTGTTCAGGCTGGACAGAAAAATGATGTTTGTCATGTCCTTTTTCATTTTCCCTTTAATTTTTAGTAAGTTGACCAATGAATTTTTGAGATATTCACACCCGAAGCAGACCACCCTTAAAAGGGGGACATTTCCCTGCCCAGAATATTAGCCATTTTGAAAACGCATCTCTTTGCAAAACGGTTAAGTAGTGCCACTTTTGGACCCGATTGCATCCAAATTGCGCCCAATTGAAAGCCCTAAGTTCAGGCCACAGTTTCAGTGCCTTATTTGTTTATTTCCCCAATTCTCTGATATAGTCTACTCTACTATAGAACTCTCTAATATAGTATATCTTTAGAATATAACTTTTAATAATCGGCTCGGCTGACATACAACGTATTTATGGCCTATTTATGGGAGTGCACTCTTTAAGATGCCGTATTTACATCAGCCTACGTGCGTCAGGTGCTAAAGTTGACGATTGGGTGCATTGTGTTACTGATAGCGCGTGTTTGGCATACCCTCACGCAGAGAGGGCATCCTGTGATATTCGAATGAAACCGACATTTGTGCGATTGTTTGGTAAACCAGCTTACCTGACAATATTGAAATAGTTTTCTTCCGATAAACATGTATTTGAACGGACTAATAGGAATTAGGGGACTACTTTTGGATCAACCACTCCCGCGATAGCCATGGATACCAGTCTTTTTAGCGGCAATTTTGTCGCTCAGATCAGCACTAGTTTGGACTGTCATGAACACCAGTGGCGTTGAATTACAACACCGTACCTACATTTTCGAATCCATTGTCAAACTAAGGCAAAAGCTTCCGATGGAAGATCCAGTTGAATCAATGAGCTGTTTCTATAAGAAATTTTCATTGCCCTACAGTCTGGGATCCACATTCCACTCCTGTAATGCATTCTAAGACATTTAACTCGATTTATTCCTTAATTTCTAAAATTAAATAAGTGATTAAGATACTAAAAGGATAGTTCTTTGAGTGTCTGTCTTTTTTCTCATCATGGTCAATTCCTAGCGGGGAATTTGAGAAACTTTGTTTTCATAATTATTTCGATGTCGCCTTAATCGATAAAATAACTGAATATGAAAGCCAGCAATTTATCAAAAATGTTTTGGAAGAGTTCTTTATTCGATGAAAACCCGTAATCCACAATGACTGGTGTTAAAGACGATCGACTGACACTCTTCATGAGACGTGAAAACAGCTTTGACATCATAGCATTATTGGACTGTAACAACCGACATTCAGTTGCTCGGATACTGCAGACAAACGCCCTACAATATACATTCACAGAAGATAAATGACCTGGAGTCATGACGAGGTCGGTTCTACTGTCGAGCACCAATAAGATCTGCTCAAGAGCAGCTTTGTCAGACCTAGTTTTGCAGCTTATTGGGACGATGCAAACAGCAGTCTCAAGAAGAAAAGAGGGCTTACTTATCATCTGATTGTCGCTATTTTCGACCCTGTGTTCGAGATCTGATCAAACACGATCTTGATTGATGTTGACGAGTCAGATAAATTGTTTATATGTCATTGGTTGCTGTGTTCACTGCCGAACGCTTTTCTGAAGGGTAGTCTGTCAATTCCGATCCCCGGCGCTGATATGCTCATCACGGGCTGAGCTTGTCCGGCCTGAGAAGCCGGCGGCACCAGGGCGCACCACACCGACGAAACAAGCTCCCTCTTTCACCTAAAGACTGTACTCCTTGTATGTATTTGCGATGCGTTCAGATAAATCAATACAACACTCTTCTGGTTCTCTTACATTTTGTGTAAAAACGAACAAACAGAGGGGAAACCTAACCCCTCCTTTCTCCTTGAAAGGAACAGCAGTCCGCTATGGTTGATTCGTTGGAGGCACAAGTAAGCCCCGGACTTTGTCGATTAGGCCGGATAAAATCACGTCAGGGCGGTTTGAATAAGGGTAGCCAATTGACATTTAGGTCTAAAAGGCTGGGCTTACTGAGAATGTTATCAGTTAAAGGCCGGTTCACAATTCACGCGAAAGCGAGGCAAACGCGAATTCGTGTGGTCAGATCAAATAATTGCGTTGCGAATTCGTAAAAAGTTGAACACATTTCAACTCGAGCAAAATTTCGCCGCGCAGTTGTCGTGGCGTCAAATTTGCTTTGACTTCGCCTTCGACTTAAATATGAACCGGCCTTTCGTTAGGATGGTGCTGAGATGCCAAAAATGCAATGGCTGGTGCAATTGTGTCATCTAGCGAGAAGCATCGTTTGCGCTGGATTGCCGCATTGTGATGCTGGTATTTCATTTAAGACAAAAGGATAGTCCGAAGATGCGATCATTCGAGTATTCCAGCTTCATGACCTGTGTTTGAGGCAAGACGGGTTTCTGCAAGTACGGAGGTGGAGGTTTCACTAGTCCTTTTATCCACTAGGAAATTTTCGCCAGGGGTACAAACAAACATGCAAACTTGATAAAAGAATTGCTGTAATGATTGAAAGCGTTTAGGTTTGTTAATTAAACTGTTGTAGCCTTAAGCAGAAACGTCAGTATTATAGTATTGTAAGTGCTTGTCGAGTTCATATACCAAAATGAACGCCACATATAGAACTGGTTGAGGTTGAACAAAAAACTGAAGACCATTTACATCAGATGGTTAATTAAAAAATTAAGGCAAGACTATTATGGTGTTCTTAAAATTGGGATTTGAGGACAAAAATAGACCTCGATTTAGTACATTTCTCCTCAAAACATAAGTTTTGCAACATTGTGATAGTCTGAAGTTTTCAATTGGTTTTGCATTTGTGCATTTACGTGCCGCATGTATTGTCCGTTTCCCAACTCTGCTCATCTTACCTGTATAAGTTTGGTACTCAAAAAGTACTCGAATACAGTGCTGCCAGAAACACATTCTTTATTTGCGTAACGCAGAGTAGATGCATGTATGGATGAGAGTGCAGACTAAACCGTTTTGCTGTAATCACAAATCAATGTTTTATTTGCCCCCCCCCAAAAAGTAGCTTATAAATGACATATCTTCACACCTGACGGAATCAGATCCACTCTAGTGACGACCCAAAAATTAAAAAATGTCTGGTATGGTGGAAATTCGAAGGGGAGGAGCGAGGACCACATGAGAGCCGTGCATAGAGATGTACCTCTGAAGTATCATTTTACGAACCTATTAGTGCCTCAACCGTTGATCCAAAGTTTTTGTAAATGTTCGTTCTCTATTTCGGCTATTGGAATGTTCGAAGTAACCTGAAAACTTGGATTTGTGTTTCTCACCGCCAGAAAGGGGGCGGAGGGGAAATGATGCCTGCATGCCCCAGGGTTAGGTTGTGCAAAATCAGGACCTGTTTGGAGAATCCTAAGTATTGTTTCCCGTGGGTTATTGGAGCACAATTTACCCAACACTCAGCCAAAGTTCAAAAGCTCCCACACGAGGGGGCAATGTGTTGTCAACAAACACACTTCAAGTGCTAATGGTTCAATCATAGAGACGGTATAGAAGATTCCACTGTTTCTGGTGCAACAGTTTGTTGTATGCGACGTCTCACTTTATTAATTTTTCTCTTGAATGGTCGCGCATGTCGGCATTCACTACTTCATTCAAAAGGTATCTTAATTTNGGGGTTTTTTTTTCCTTCAGATTAAATACCATTTTAGGGATATAAAAAGCAAAGTACTGGTCGGTACCAAGGAATGAGACAGAAAAGTTTGGGGTCAACAACACTAAACATATATTTCTATCTTCAATCCGCTCTTTGAATGTATTTTTGCATTGCTTGTAAAATTGAAACGGAGTCTGCAAATCAGTTTTTTATCAGTGATAAGAATCTGGAGGTTAACTATTCGCCCTCACGCACCACCATTAAGCCTATAGAAGAATAACCGTCTTTAGTTGTCCAAGCAAACTGGGTGAAGAGCACAAAACGAGTGGAGTGCTGTCTACCGTGTGCTTCTGTGCGGTGAGCATTAAATTAACTCTCTGCCCACGTACCCCAGGGTGTCGTATAACTGGCTGTAGTGCAAGACTAGCGGAAGTTTCCAGAAGCATGTTTCAATCTGGGCAACATCGTACGGCATTTTAGAGCAGCTGCCAAATATCTTTTGAACACAACAAAACAATTAGAAAGCAGGATATTTTTCTCCCGTTATATTTCCCTATTTATTTCAGGATACTTAAAGAAAACCCCAAAATTCACAGATAATCTAAGGAGACGCTACATGTCCATCGATTTCACCGCATTCACGCTCGCGTTCTTTCATCTAAAGTTGCGTCACTCTATTGGTTGAGGAGGAATGTGAAGCGAGTGTGCCACCACAGCGCGAGTCCTGAGTCCTGCAGCCACTCACAGACCCAAAATACCTGTCTGCCAGTTAATGTTTGAGATGCCATGGCAAAAATGGCTTCCGATAGGCCGATTGCGCCCGCTAAGTCACGTGACCTAAAATGGGTATATTGTCAACAAACACGGGGTCCACCAAAAGCAAGGTGTTTCATAAGTATCATTTACCACATATAAAGCCGAAGGTAAGTACCGCACTCGGACTACTGATGTGGTGAGCACTAAACTATAACTTGGTTGTATTGTTGGTAAACAACACTCGAAATACACGTTGCCATGGGGTTAATACCCACTGTAGGTCACTTGATTTAGCTGACGCAATCGGTCTATTCTGATATGCCAGTTAGGCAGTGTTTTAATAAGTTACTAAATTTGATGACTCAAGTCATTTTAACATTGTGACTCGAGTCGAGTCATTAGGTCAAGACGTTGAGTCGAGTCACTTTGAGTAGTCGAGTCAAGTCGTGTCGAGTCAAGTACCGAGCTCTAGTCAATTTGAGTCACAGATTTTTGAAAAAATACAGTAAAAAATAAAACTGCAAGTAAGTCACTTTTTTGGTATTTTTAGTGTCATGTAGACATACTGAAAATGAATTAGGGTGACAGGTATCTAGCCAACTGAAATTTGGCTTTAAATTTTTTATAGACTCGAGTCTTATAAGCTTGTACTCGAGTCAAGTCTCCATGAGAGATTGGAGTCAAGTCGAGTCATGTGGTCGCAGAGACTAGAGTCGAGTCAAGTCACGTGACCAAAAATTGTGACTCGGGTCGGATTCGAGTAGAGTCATTGACTCGAATTATTACAACTCTGCAGTTAGCACATGTACAAGTTTGAGTTTTGGCCTACAGTGATGAATTCTGTACTCGTTGTAGCTCGGGAAAAAGCTATTAATCACCTGCCATGAATTCTGTCTATAGATAAAGCATGTTAATTGACAGGAGATTTCCCAAATCGCATTTAGGTCCACCAGGAGTGGACTTCGAATTCAGCGTGGGCGTCGCAGGCGAAGGGAAGGAGGGCGGGGATGACACATGCTCTGAAAAATGGGAAAGAAAATTGGTAATAGCGAAACAATTGGCTGTTTCCAAGCCTCAGACCGCTCCCCCCCCCACAGTTAATGGTCTGTCCGTTGGATACTGTTGATTGCCCCCCCCCCAAAAAAAGAAATCCCTCGAAAAAAATCCTGGCGACGTTCATGAAGGTAAGAAGTGTCGATAGTAGGCACTCACTTAGCTTATTTAAACTGAACAAAATGTGTTTGTTGTGAAACTAACTTTAAATTAAATCCTGGCATTAAATTGAACTGTGCTGATCTCGCGATCATACATACGATACCTGGGAATCCTGGGAATCAACTTCTACGGAGCCGCTAAAGGGACATTCTGTATGTTTTATTTTGTGCTCGAGATAAATATCTCGTGTGCTGGACATATTCATTTATCTCGTGCGCACGAAATAAAAGGACAATTTGTCGACCCTTCCAAATGTTTGCTCGTCGCCCAGCGCCCGAACAGAGGGCTGGGAAGGGCTGATGGTCTTGCGCAGATTTTAGTGAAGGAAATACGTCACGCAGGGTCACAGCTGACGACGCGCATAGCATTGTGGGTAATTTTTGCCAGGCGCGCGAACTCGCTCAATATGGCGGCTATTTTTCTTTTTCTTCCTCATTGCTGAAAATGTTCCCACTATACTTCATTAATTCATCCAAATTAATCAAGGTAACCAATATTTTGAAGAATATCGAAAAAGACACGTGATCAGTGATACTTAGTAAGAAGATAAATTACCGTGATTGCATCGAGGCCGTGTTTCTATGGTAGAAGCCGACACTTTGGCATGTGCTATGGGGGGGGGCAGGTATAGCGTTGTGGTTCTACTTTCTCGCTTTGCACCAATGAAGCCCGGGTCCGAGTCCCAGCTTGGCCAAAGCTTTACGTGTATTTGGTTTCCAGTTCATACTCACTCTCGCAGGTTTTCTCCGGGTACTCCGGTTTCCTCCTGTCCTCTAAAACTGGACTTTCTGCCTAACTCTGCAATGTGGTGCTGATTAATAAAGGTCATGAAGAAAGGTATAGTTATTGGCGCAAACAGGGTTACTGGAGTAGCTGCAAGCGCCATTAAAACTTAACAACAACAGCCTGTGCTAAAGCATTGTCATTGGCTAACCAAAAAGTTCAAAATAACGCTGCGCTAGCAAGAAATGATAAGCACGATCGCCGTTGAAGGTCGTGCACGTCGTAAGCGATCACAATGCAAAGCCATCAGCCCTTCCCAGCGCTCTGTTCGTGAACTAAGCGACGAATAAATTCCATACGCGGATTGTATCGACAGATTTCGCGCCTGAAGAGTGGTCAACGCGTTGCAAACTCTTTGAAGCGCACTATTGTGAATCGCCCGTATTATCTCGTCTGCCCAAGATAATTTTCTCGTATGCACGAAATAAAAAAATTGAACCCGTCTAATTATGTGCAGGAGATAACTGTTTCGTACACACAAAATGTATTTCCTGCGAAAGAGATCATTATTTCCGGCACACGAAATAAGTATTCCGTTGGCACGAGGTATTTCTCGCATGCGTAAACGAAAGCAACTTGAAAAACACTTTAAAATTACACAAATGTTGTGAGTGGAGACATATAGAATTGCATTCAAAGTTTGCTTTTAAAAACAAACAAGCTGGAACGTGTTGGCGTAAATATAAATTATGATACAAATTACCATAAAGTTTTTTGTTTAGGCAGTAAATAGTCATTTTTCTACCATTAAATGTGTACCAATGCATGCTCTACTGCTTGTGTTAGAACTTCACCCCCTCCCTTCGAATAGTAAGTCCCAGACACTCACAGCCAATCAAAAAAATTGTTAGTTGCGAGTGTGCGAAGTCCGCAGGGTCTTATGCCGGCGTAACTAAAAAAATTGCCCTGAAGCGCTTGTCACTATACTCCGCGCGGAAAGGAATTGCATCGGCACTGTGCACCAGCATGTTACGAGTCGGGGCTGTTTTTGTCGTTGTCGAGCTATGCCTTTCCTGGGGAACGGGTGTCAACGCCCAGGTTGACGCAAACGGGACCTACATGGCGGTTAATCTGACTCAGGAGGAAAAGGACGTATTCCTGGGTGCTCATAATGAGTTGAGAGCCAAGGTAGACCCCGAAGCAGCCAACATGATGTACATGGTGAGTTGGGTGATGGGTTAGTAGTTCATAATACTCGAGGGATATAGGTTAAGAATCCCACTCCGAATCCACATTGTTTGGTCTCTCTTACTGTCATTGACATTTTGAAGAATGTGTTGTGTTATAGGACCGTATCATTTCGCCTATAATATGGGCCTAGCCAATGCTCGCTATATAAATGTATTTTGGGGGATGTGGTCGTCCTTTGCATACTACGGCTACGTGTACTAAAAACCAGTACATTAAGACTCCAGACAGATGCACAAGTTGGATTCATAGCCAGTGCCATTCTGAAAATACAGTCAAATGCCTTCCAGCAACTTTTAATGGTGAACAAAAAAAAGATGATATGATTGCTGTGTATATCGAATCGAGTAGCCAGGTAACCGGAATGAACACATCGGAAGTGACCCCTGACCCCAAACGGAACAGACTAAGCGACCTACTGACGCCTTCAGTCGCAGTTCACTGAAAGCACACAAAGCCCACTCAGGGACACAGGTTATTCAGATCATATTGGTCGGGGTCAAAGTAACAAGTCTTGCGAGTTAATAAGACCGATTACGATATGCCGGTATACTTGACTTAAAAAGCCCAGTGGCCTCGCCAGTTTAAGGTCTATTCCAACTAAACGATTCTTCTTTGAAAGTTGACATTTATTTTTTTAAGAATTATTTTTCCCTTTTCAACATGATTTTGCTTGTACCACTGTGACGTCTTTTTACTTTTAATTCCCACTCATGAGAAGGGTCATTCGAGCACGTATAATTGTACATGACTTTGGCTGGTTTGAAAGCCTTCCTGTATTTATTTTCACACTACATCTGCCGCTGTCAGCCGCAAACGTAAAAAAAAAATGCTTTCCTTGCCTTGCTTTTTCATGTACTTCCGAGTTTCAGTATATAGATACGGTACGACCCGACAGCTCTCGATATTTTCACGGTGTGAGCGTTGCTGAGTAACGCATATTAAGCTTCTTTCATGAAGTGCTGCCAGTCATAATTCAAAACAGACATTCATAACCCTGTTGCATAATCAGCTAATGTGCTAAAATTTAATATTTGCTAGTTTTAGCAGACTCAGGAAAACATGAAATGATTAAACATGTGTGTGATTCTTGTCATATGCCCACAAATCTTTAAGTGACCGTCTATAAGGTACTAACTACCAGCTGTTTGACAATTATTCGAAAGAAGGAAAAGGCGTCCGTCGGCTCCGCTCAACGGGAAAATAAACCCACCATGGGTCATAGTCTCGTCACGTATTCAAGATACATTCAAGTCCACCATGAGACTGTTTGCGTAGGTTCACGCAGCTGTTTCTGGACCAAAGAGGTGTATATAAAGCTCTATGCTATGGACTTAAAGATAAAGCGTATACAGAAGTCTGATCGCCATGGAAACTGCGTATGAACTAACAATAATCAATATATTTGTCATTGCAAAGCCACATCTGTTATTTAGACAATGTTTGGCCTCTTGTGCCAAGCGACGATAGCGCATTGAAGTGTTACAATGCAAAGATCAAGGGTTTCACAATCTTCTATGGCTATAAAATATATGTATTATGGTACTCCAGTTTTGAAACGTCATAGGCCTAATAGAGTTGGAACAACTTACCCCCAGTTTATGAACACGACCAGAGGCCAATTTCATAGAGTTGCTTAGTACAGACAAAAAAAGTACTTAAAAACAACCTTTACTTTAGCCCAAACTCTATGTGATTGTCATGCTAACCAAAAGACAGCTACGTGTAAATACCATTCCAAAACAACACACATCACATGGAGTTTTGGTTGGTTACCTTTAAGCAAGGTTTTTTCACGCTTAAACAAATTTAGTGCTTAAACTGCTTGCGCACAAACGATACGAATAAACAGTAGGCGTCATTATGGAATCCATTTTGTGGGCGGTTTGGGGGCAGCTCTGTGAAGAGGTGAACTGAAGAGCACCCCCGTTTATTTGCCATAAAATTATAGTATAATTTTGGTTAGCGAATTTCATCCTTGGTTCTTCCTATTACCCACGAACCCCTCTTTTTTTCTCCCGCACCCCCTTCTCTCTTCCACCCGTCGATCAACACTCAACCCTCATCACAGAAGTGGGACGAATCGCTGGCCCTGATGGCCCAGGCCTGGTCTGCCGAGTGCATTTGGGAACATGGCCAGCCCACTCCCAACATCAGCCCATTCACAAGACTCGGCCAGAACCTATACCTGATCACCGGCTACGGCAACCGACCCAGCGGTAAGGCCGTGTCCACCGCCTGGTACAACGAGATCCGCCACTACACGTTCGAGACCGGCGCCTGTGAGAGTGGCAAAGCGTGCGGGCATTACACGCAGGTTTGTGCCACCATGGCTTATTTAAAAAGACTGCGGACAATCCCTCCAAAAAGGTAATACAACAAAGATGATGAAATCACCAACTATGCATAACAATGATGTGACACAGTGTAATAATGTGACGCCAGATTCTTCAGAATCTCCCCCCTAGATTTACACCAGTAGTGGGCGGTGGCCCAACATGATCAGAATACAAAAGGTCGTGTGATATTATTGTAATGATTAAAAATATTAAAAAGGATAAAATGAGAAAAAACCTCTTGAATTCTTCACAACAAAACTAATTCGTTTCCCACCGACATGGCCTTGAGCACTCTTTTTAAATTCTATGGTTCTCATTTCCGACCGACCCTATTTTTGGCTCCCGACTCGGAAAAAAAACTTTTCTCCACCGACCTTGCTGAACAGCTAAGAGGACTTTGCCTTAAAAAGGTAGGGTGTGATGACCTGTACAAAAACAGCGCTGAAAATGTACGGGTGCGATACGATTTCACCCAAACCGAAGCTACGACAGTCGAAACACACGGTATGGCATAAATATCAGACCGCGCGGTACCGTACCGCACCGCACCCAATGCACTTCAATGACATGTGTAATTTGACATGGAAATATTACCTAAATTGATTTTAAACTATTACTATTTGTTTGGCAGGTAATTTGCATTAATTCATCACTCTTAAACTCATAAAAAATGTGTTGTGAGCTTACAAAATCATGTCAGATGTAACAGGGACACGAAAAAAAGACATCTAATTTATAGACTGACCTACATGCATACACACTGCACACATGAACACCGTACGGTGTCTTGACACTGACTCGAACGAGGTATAGTATTGTGTACCGATAATATATTTCTCTGTACTCAGCTAGAAACAGACAATTATGGTATTTAATAATTATAAAAACAAGTGACAAGTGTCCAATGTGTGCCGGTACTTTGCCTGATTTGTTCAGTCATCTATATGGTAGCAGCATGGATTTTTTTTTTTCAGGAATTGGTTTTGGACCAACCGACCGACCCTCCCTCAATTGAAAAAAGATATGAGAAGCAGAGAATATAATTAGAGTGCCCTTATTCTCGATTAACAGCGAAGTCTCGTGTGTATTTATGATCTGCAACATCGAAGACCAGCAGTTTCTGCGTCCCTGTTTCTCTTATGCCTCCAACAATCTCATTCCTACGGGGCCCCTATGGGACATGCAAACTCAGAGTACAAAAATAATTTCAGTCTGTATTTCGTGCGCACGAAATAGGCCTACAAACTGAAATTATTTTTGTATACGGGGTTTGTTTTCAACGCATGTCCCTTTAGGGGCTCCGTTAATTCCCTTATCCTCTTGGATATGAAGTACAATTCCTTTTCAATCTCACACGACAGCTTGCTTGGGCTACGAGCTACGCCCTTGGATGTGGAATGGACTTCTGTGAGTCTGCCGATAAAACAGACTACGATAACGTCTGGATTGTCACGTGTAACTACGGCCCGACGTATGTATGCCCAAACGCTTCAAGCAAAATGTTCATGATAAGGCCAATGATTAGGGTCTCATGCCCTGAAAGAGTAAAACGACTTTCCATCTTCAAGATCTGAGGCAGTCGCGTCCGAACCAACAGGTAGTAACGCACGCACCTATAGGAAAGGCATGATTGAGCCGCTGTCTCCTTCAGTAAGCGAACAGGTTATTTTAAACGGTAGTTTGGAAGCGGCCAGTCCAAAGCAAGTTCGAGCGACAAATATACTTGACCGTAATTTGACCAACGTATCTCTCTACAGGTGGTTAGTTAAATTATAGTCTAGTTGAATATTTCGAACCAGACCAAATAAGGGTATCTTAGGATCTTAGAGAAGTAAATACGATGACCATTACATGTAGTCAACCACTCGTACGATTTGGCGTGGTATTCCTGGTAATTATACGTTGTGCACAAGGTACCAGGAAAAGTCGAACAGTACTGGACAAATGGTTACTGCTCGAAATTGCTTTAGATTCCATTGCAGATTATCTGTTGCTTTTTAGCAACTAGGTAGCTAGAAAACCACGTAAATTGTTAAAATATATTGTCTCGGTTTGGATTATTGTAGTGAAATAAGTGTGGTCTTATTTCCAGCGGAAACGTTGGCGGGCTGAAGCCGTACAAACCAGGCCCAAATTGCACGAAATGCGACTCGGGCGTTGGGGAATGCTACAACAGTCTCTGCAGTAAGTCAGCATAGCTACGACCGAAAAATCCCCTAAGGTTGAGTTAACCTGGCAGTTTACTATGTTTACATAAAAGCTGGTATGGTCTGTGTGAGAGTACACAAAGACTGTGCTTACGATTCTAATGAAGAAGTATTGGGTGGCTAGCCGACATCTCAAAACGGCTGTTATTCCCGTGAGATGCAATTGCAATTTTACAGGATAATGATCTCATTTAAGATGGTTAATCCTCCTTTATACTAATTTTCGTCTCTCCCTGTAGGACTGTGTTCCGATCACACTGAGAAATGTGGTAAGTTTAACACCAAGTAGTACTCTAACCTGGGGAACATATTGGCCAGACCTGACAAGCAGGGTGTTCCTTTTATGAAGTGATGTCTATACAGCGTATTTACATTATAGGTTGTGAAGAGTTGGGTGGGGCTGTACGCAACCTCCCCCTCTCTCTGGAAAAAAAGACGTCTTGGAGTTACGGTCGTCCTCCGCAAAATAAAGAACAGCGAAAGAAACCATCAACAAAATTTTACCTTTAAAAGTGTCGTCAAGGCAAGCGAAAATATCTTTTAAATTAAAGTTAGAGTTTGATAACCCAAAAGGGCCCATCCAGGACGGTGTGTACATTTCATAGAGTCTTGTTCGTTATTTGTCTTGCAGTTTGTGCTCAGGCATGCGAAAGCTGTGGGGAATTGAACAGTACCAGTTGCTCCTGCAAGTGCCCAAACGGTTTCCAAGGAACTGATTGCGCTGGTATGTTGTATTAGCCTATCGAGGTTTTACACGTGACGTAACATGACGGCCAAACGCATTTCGGAATGTCCACGGAGAAGCGCGTATTTTCGAATCAGTTTATTTCTACTGGAAATTTCATCTACGCCAAAATGTTAAGAGACTTTGAAGGCGCGCACGTTTCCGCGCTCATCTGTGTAAATTGGACGCTGACCTTCAAAATCTCGGGACTGAAAATGCGCTATAGTCTTGGATTGAGTTCAGTGGTGCAGGCGTAGCATACATAGTGTCGACCTCTGCACAAAAGATGTCCACATAATGTAGGGTATGATGGCGTTGTGTGAATTTGTGTGGGTTTGGATGGGCTACGATGGGTTGTGATGAGTTTGATGGGATTGCGGTGGATGAGGTTAGAATCGTGTTTGGGGGTTGATTGAATTATGTCTGGTGGAGTGGGGTTGGGTCGGGTGGGGTTTAGTTGGGTTGGGCTGGGCTGGATGGGATATGGTTGGGTTGGTTATCAGAAACCGTTAAACTAGAGAAATGGGCTTTTATTCGTCAGATATATGTGAAGATTTCGACAGCAGGTGCGGCGTTTTAAATGGTGGATATCCAAAACCATGGTGTTGGGATGAAACTGCAGAGGACCATGAATTCATGCTCGCAACCTGTCCAGCGACATGTGAACTATGTGTCGGTAGGTGGTCGGGAGTATTGACTTTCACTATAAAGATAAAATCATTTGGTCCAGCATAAAACAGAGCTAGGGCAGCACATCTGGGTTTAGAAATTGTGGGAAATGGCCAAGTGTTTGCTCAATGAATCGGTTTGTTTTAAGTTCTACCTGTAGGGAACTTTGATACCAGGAGCAAATATCTCACGTCACACAACGAGGTGAAGTGCAACCGAAGAACAGTGGCCATGAGTTGTTTCCTTTTAAATGAGTTCAAATAAGTATATTAAAATAGAAAAATGATCTCTTAGTAGGAACCTCTATGACCTTATCTTGATGTTCATATTACTGCATGTCTGTTACCTAGCAACAGCGCCATCCTCCATCCAATTAATTAAGTCTTCAAGAATTAGTAACCGATTGACCTCTATTTCTAATTAGGCAACCCCTTGGAGGTAATTCTGTTGCCAAGATTTAAGGTCTTTGATGGGAGACGTTCAAATAAATTTATTCAAATATATGTTTCCACTGTGTCATATTTTTCCACACGCAGTTTGATGTTATGTAGCATTGGTCAGTTTTCCAATGGATTCCCATGAATTTAATTTCCTTATTCCTACAGTCGAGCAAGACCCCGATTCCTATTGTCCTGGTGAGTGCTTTTATACTGAAATGAAATGATTCAATAGTGTTGTTTTATTATAATTTTTTTACACACGTTATTCGGTGGACAAGAGTAAGTTATCGACTTTTCTATTGCATCCAGTACACGGCACCAATAGTCAACGTGTTGAAAGCAAATTCTGATCACATGACTTGGACCAATGCACTTTTCTTAGGTGGCTTGTTTTCTCGAGGGGGAGTTTGGTTAACATTTTCAGGCAATGCTAGAATTTTTATCCTGAAACTCTTCGAGGGAAGAAAATGGTAAAGTGCCACTAACCACGCCCACAAGGAACTCAACAGCTCCTATGTTCATAATAGCCCTTATTATTGAACATATTAAAGTGGTTTAAAGAAGGTGTTTCATGTGGGTGGTTCCTAATACCTGCACTCATTTCCCCTTTGCTTTAATACGTCAGTCATGTATGAAAGGTGTCCCAATATTGGGTACACCAGGTCACATCCAACCCGTCCATCCAAGGATAAAACACTATGGCGGACGTGTGTAGCGAAGAACCCTACTAAACAGCGCCAGTTAAACAAGCTTGCGACTATCTGGTCTTGACCCACACTATGGTCATTCATAAGAATCTCTTCAAAGACACTTTGACTGAACCCCTGTACTGTGAAGCCCAGATTTCACTACTACTGTATTAGAATTGCCTGAATTAAAATAAGAGATTTCTGCTTCCGACTTTTAGGGGTACCGACCTTAAAGCCACCGACGACACCAGGACCGACTCCCACTCCTAAGGTCTGTGTGCCGCTGGATTGTCAAAACGGCGGTGTTTACGACGAGGAGACGTGTGAGTGCAAATGTCCCCCTCAGTACCAGGGAGAACTTTGCGATAGTGAGTGATCACTTGATTCTTTCAAGTTCCTTGTAGTGGTTTCCTCGTTCTGATCTCAGTAAATGTACATTCTAGGGATTAAAATAAAATAAAATTAAGTCGGAGAATCTTTGACATGGCGCCTCGGTATATTTTATGAAAATGTCTGTACATTAGCTTTTCTTTATCTTAAAAATATGCCATGTGTGTATCGTTTTGGTTTGAACGAATGGCACTTTTTTTTTACCATTTTTGAACCCTTAGAATACATCGGTCGTCCATCGCTTTTCCCAAAGCTCATACGCTTTGTATCGATCATATTTCCTACGGTAACTCTATATGGTTGGGCCGAGATATTTCTAGAGGAGGGACAAAGCACAGCTCTGACAGATCGTGGAAAAGTCGTAGGGGAGCAGTAAGGATCATTTGATCATCGGGGCGCTTTTCAGATATTTTCTCATATGCAAATATATAGATTACCTGCGAATTAATGCGAATTACCTGCGATGTAGCTGCCCTCCTTCCTTCTTTGTTCTTCGTCTGTTTAATCTTGGTTTTCCATTTCCTTTTCCCGAGCAGATTGTTTTCTCACAAGAAAATATTTGATTTATCTGATCCAGTTAAAGCACTGGCGTAATGGTTGATTCAGTTGTCGTGGTGTTTGCCTTCTTCCCTTAGAACCAAAGCCTACCTTGGAACAAACATCAACACAACCCACCGAGTGTCCGCTGCTTGATTGTCAGAACGGCGGTAAATTTGACGAAGAGGCCTGCAAATGCAGATGCTTCCAAGGTTACCAGGGAAAACTATGCCAGCGTGAGTTGTAATTTGAAGAATCGACTTGTCCGAATTACTAATTGACGTCGGCATGAAGCCACAATCGGTCGGGCTCCATAGGCACACGCGTTAAATCCAGTCGTAGCAAAGGAATTTAGGCAGACTGTCATTTGGTCAGTTTCCTAAGTTAATAGGCGGCCAGAGTTTGAAAAAAAGATGTTCTCCCCTAGTCAGCAGCTTATGCCTCGAAATGCACGTTTGCTTCATCGGTCCACTTTATACATCACCCAAATACGAACCCGTCATCTGACGGGTGTGGGTCGGCAATCACGTGTCATGCTTTGATATAATCAACGGCGGACCAGCATCCTGTAATTAATTAAACACAACAGAATCATTCCGCAATTTTGCTCTAAGCACTTGTAAAATCTGAACAGAGAAGCTGAAGTTTGATTCCAACAGAATCTCTTTCAAAGGCAGTAGCACTGTTTAATATTTACATTATAATCCACGCACCGGCTCATCAGGAAGCCATGGAAAGCCCTTGGGACGGTCTGGAAAAGCGTATGGCATGGACAACCTCTGTAAGAGCTGACGTCAAACTATTTGAGGAAAATTGTTCGCCAAAGTTTTTAAATAAAACGATTTGCTTGACATCCTTTTATTACGTTTGTCTACAGATAGCAAAGAGGACATTGCCAATGGCGTGGTAATCATTCTCTCTGCGGACTTTAACAGGGTAAGTACTGTTAACTTTCTTCTCACAGTGCATGAGTAGGCTAACTTCCTCAACCTCCATCAGTCTGCGCCTTTAGGGGCGCTTTCGGATTACGTAGGCCTAAAACATAGTGACGTGTGCACTTTCTGAATGATAACTCTTTGAGCGCTGGGCATTGGCTAACATGGCGTGTTTTGATTGGCTACTGGGTGAGATATTAACACACTCTCTTCTACTTCCAGTGGGGGGAAATGGAACCGATTTTTAAAACAGGCATCGCAGAATCCTTGACGACACACTGCAATGACAATTTCGAAGTTTGCTGCCCAGACCGGGGTTCCAAGACAACGTAAGTTACATAATAGAGATTATAGTTTCACCTAACATGGAAAAAAGTTCCCTGTGATTTTAAAGGGGAACAACTAAATATCATAACCAAGGACACCTCGTCACTTTTCGTCCTTTTTCTTACAATGAATGAGGTCCCTTCCAAGAAAAGACCGTCATTGTGCTATTTATATGCTGCCTCCTACGAGTCTAATGAGTGTAGGCCTAGTGTCGACGCTGGCACTTTCACTTATAAAAGCACGTAAATCGAGAAGAAATAATCCCACACCAACGTTGGACATAAATGTATTATGCGCCAGCATTGTCACAGCAGCGCAACACGTTGCAGTCCCGATCCTTGGTATATCTGTTCTAGGATTTTCGAAATGCAAGTTTCTCTGAACAAAGGCTAAGAGCCACTCCCGCTCAAAAGAAAAAAAACTTGGGTAGGAATTAAAATGGTCAGAGTTTGTCTGTTGTCGTGTTATGAGTAAACTGGACGGGGGAAAACAATCTTTTACTTTAATCCAAGGAGATACTCCGATTGAAGTTGTGGACAAACTTACCACAGGGGAAAACGAACTTTAACAGTCGACAACTGAGCCAAAGATGGGTACCCATCGCATAATTTGTGTGTGTGTGCGCCCACCCAGTTCTAGCGACGGTTGTTGACGCACCCAACAATATATATTGCAGATCTGTATGATTGGCAAATTCCATCGACCTCCACGTCACTGTGGAGATCAATGGCCAAACGACTTCGGTTTTCCATCATTCTTCTTTTCCGAATCTTTCTTTTCAGCTCAGAAAAGTTCTCCTACGCGAACGAGTCTGACATTCTAGTCGCCAGTGGATATCCAGAACCAAGTGAAGACATCGAGAACGAATTTTCCACCATGTTCCTGGCAAGGGAACTGGGAGAATCAGAGCTGTGTGTCAAAGGGGGATCGCCAACAACTCAGAGTCGACAAAAGGCTGATACTGAACATGCAATGTACGAGAGGGATGCTACGCCAGGTAGAGTTCACTTGTCGGAATTAACTGCTGTTTATCGAATGTTGGCAGCCGTTTATGCTGCACTGAAATCGTCTGCGTTAAATTTTACCCCAAAGGAGGGTGAAAATAGCAGCCACCCCAAATCGGGTTTTATCAACCATGTTCATTGGGTTAGGATCAATTTCTGGTTCATGATTCTTAATCCACAAATGGTTTTACATTTTGGTCGAGATGAACCAGTCAGTTATTTTAATTCCCGAAGCAGTTGCAGTCTTCACCCTCATATGAGTTAAATTTAACCAAGGCAAAAATGTTTTCCGTGCGTATCCTGTTGAGAAGTAGGCCTGTTGTCTGAATACTGAGCTGAGCGTCTCGAATACTGAGGTACTGACGTATTCAGGAATCAAATCGCCTTTTTTTAAAGACAGTACTTCCATTCTTCAGTTTATAACTCGATGTGTGCTCTCGACATTCAATCTTTTTTTTGGGGGGGGGGATTCTCACCAGGCGCCTACCTAGATCAAGATCTCCTCCTTCAAGTCATTCGGAAGTACCAAGCGAAGCTGACAGAAGACCTGAATGATGCTGGCATCAACGCCTCGATAACCAAGGTGGAGGCGGGCAAGGTGGAACCGCCAGACATCGTCACGGACGTGCCGCCAGACCGGACCCCGATCTGGCCGCTGCCACCCCCGGGTCTCTCGCCTGGCGCCATCGCCGGCATCGTAGTTGGTTCGTTAGCGTTACTAGCCGTGTGTGGAGGGTTGGCGGTGTTCCTGAAGACAAAGTAAGTAAAAAGGAGGAAGATGTCGAAGAATTAAGGGTGCTTTTTCATGCATTTCAGTGCGCTTCGTGTCTTTCAGTTGCCGGCTGTGTTCATGGAGACTGCACAGGGGTGGAACGCGGTTAACACGTGCAGATACAGAAAGGACCAAAAACTAATATGTAGAGGCGGCCTTACCATAAAGAGAGATTGCGTTACGTATCTCAGCTAAGACGGCGAAAGGATCCATCCAAGAAATACATTTGAGCACCAAAACGTGCATACAATTTCACAACTTGGTCAAGGAAACTGACCTTGGCGTACATGTATCGAATTGAGATAACCCTTTGTTATTCTCTACGGCCGTTATGTATGGCCCACCCTGACGGGCTATTAGACGGGTTTAGATTAGAAGGACATTCCTCTGCGCGTATAGGAGAAATTTAATACTTAACTGAAAAAAAAAATCCAGGGGATGTACTTTCCAAAGTCACCACTTGACAGTCGCTAGGAAGATATTTCTCAACAGCAAAGATTACTTTTACTGCAGTAACGCACCTCAAAATTATAAGTTTGAATCGATAAATTTATTCACCATCTTCATTTTAGCAAACTTGAACAAACTGCTTAATGGAAGAATGATGCTGAAAGTTGACATTTCATCGTTTTCAGGATATGGAATTCCAGTTCAAGCACTGTAAAACCACTGAAGGTGAAGCAGTGTGATCTTGACTCTGGTAAGTCAGGTTTTTTTCACTTTGTAGAATTTGTCAATTTCCAAAAGCACTATAAACATGAGTTTATTTCACAAATTGCCAGTGACGTCGGACCTTTTTTCAGAATTCCTACCGTTCCAAATCTGATTAAATCATCAAGAAAATAAAAATCTTTCATATACACGATGCATCGAATAAAAACAATGTGTACCAGGCCTATTCTGTTTTTTCTTTCCCTTTTTTTAGATTAGAAAATACGTTCATCCATCTTGCTATTTTTTTCAGATGAATGTGATAGTTCTGCTAAAAGAAATGACGCAGAAACGAAATTTTGTCATTAGTAAGATGAAACCTGGAGTGGAGTTTTGGGTGGCAAGTCTACTGGGGAAGGAAGTGTGACAGTTGACACCCACAATGGATCTAAAGAATAGAAACTTGTGTACGTGCAAAGCTTTCTTCTTGCGAGATTGCACCCGGTAGAATTACACCCTGCCTGCGTACTTCTACATATATTTTGGAGCATCACCCCCCCCCTTGGAGTTGGTGGCGAGGTGTTTTTGTTTGTAATGCACAGTCTGGAAAATGCCCATCCATGCATTTTTTTCGCATAATATAGTTCTTTTGGTAGTGAAACAAAATATGTTTCACAACTTTTACCCCGTCCAAACATTAACGTACATAGCCCTTTGCTATTTCATACAAACTTGGTGTTTTCCAAGGTTAACTAAGATAATATAGTACATTATGACTGTGCGGAGTTGGCGACATTTTACAGTACCAACAAGCAATTTTTCGAGCAGCTAATTTTGTAACAACAGTTGACTGTCTCTTCCAATGGAGGCCACGTTCACAACCTTGGAATTACATACTTACTCATCAAAATGCCTCCATCAAAGTAGGAAATTATTTTGTTTTGAAATACATGCATTTGAAAGATCACCATGGAATATCACCATGGATAGATAAGTTTCTAAATGATTAATCTGTTCTGTAAAGTTATACATGCGCATGAATTGTTAAGTAAACAGGTTTGCGGTAGCACCATGCAAGGATATCTCTTTTGCTAGTATGTGTGGTTCTGAAAAGAACCGGTGCGTACTCAATATTTCGGACAGTATTCTCTGTCCGTCGTAAGGAGACTGCCTGACATGATAAATTAATTTTAAAATATTTACTTTAATAACAAAGAAAGAGTTAAAACCTAGGTTCAACTGAAAGTAAATTGGCTAAATGCGATTTGTTAAAAGAAATACAAAGACAAATTACAGAACAACATACGTTACAAGTAGCATATATAAATATGAATAAGTGAACTGACGAAAAAGATAAAATAAGAATAAAAAAGGATTATGTATATAAATGAACAAGACACAGTAAAAATAAGGGAAATGAAAATCTGAATTCGCCACTGAACAGGAAACAGAAAATGCAGCGCAGCAGGTCGAAAAGATTCAGAGAGAATATCAACCGTAAACTGTTACGAGCGTTTCCCATTATGCTTGACGTAATAATTCAATGTCACACCTCCATTTCTGTGTATATTTTGATCTATCGGTTTTTGAAGAATATACAGTTAATTTTATTGGAAATTCTTCTGAACAATTGACACTTTCTGAATAAGGTGACGTCACTAGAATGGTTTAAAATCGCGGCATGGAGTTTTTGTTACACAGCCGAACAGCTAGCAAGTGTTCCATCGCTTCTACGTTATATCAAACCTCACTGTTCAACTTTTGACACAAGGTCCCCTATTTGGTTTTGAAGATTCTCGTTCATGTAAATATTGTATAGGAGATCTTGAAAATTAAGGTATTGGCTCTAAGAAAAGAAAATGCAAATTGTTTTTCTAAAATAATATTCATGTTAAGTAGTGTGCTAGTTTTTTAAATAATAATTGCTAGCCCTTTTTTGTGCTTTGTAGTTTTGAATTTCATGTCGATCGTTTAATCTTCTTGCTGTAGGCCTATTTCACCTGCAACCGTAAACTCAATTTTCTGTGATGAAAATGTATATTATAATCCATGTAGTAGCCACGAGTCACTTGCCTGAACTAGATGAAAATATAACTGGACCACTTTGATATGGCATTGGCACTTTGTATTTATATTCCGTGCGTGTTTTCTGAGTTAATGGCATTGTTTTCACATAATTATTATTAAAGTATTTTTTGTAAATAGTAACTTATTTAGCCATACGTGTTTGTGATAAAGACTTTGAATATATTGTTGTAATAGAATTACTGCACATAAAGGCAGGCCATCGTACGATAATACTACATTTTAACTGAGCCCTATTACCTCTAAAAAGATTAATTAAAATAAAAATAAATACACACCTTTCCGCAGAGGATTGTTACCATCTTTGCGTGGAAAGCCCCAAGGTAAACTAAAATGAGACTGGGTATGCATTAACTTAGAGACAATGTAAAGTACCCTACATGAGTGTATTATGCGTATGGCTGGAAATGAATGAGCGAGGTCGCCCCTGCTCAGATTGCAGCCGAGCCGCGGGTAGTCTTGGTTCCAAGACTTTACTATCTGTGTTCATGTAATAATGAACGCTTTCGCGCAGAACATTTTACCAGTCAACTGAGGGCGCTATGTGATGGCCGATAGTGCAGGATTGTCGTAAGCGTAGGTAAGGCTGCATCTGAATTCGAATCTCTTGTCTAGAGCTAGGTCTAGGTCTTCGCTCCATAGGAATTGCGTGGAGACCTAGCCGTAGCTCTGGAAGCCCATGTCGGACACGGCCCAAAAAAAATTTTAAAAATCAAAATGGACTCTGGTTCAAAATGAAAGTTGCCACCGATTTATCTGGTTATTTGACGTGTTTACTTTGTCCTTTCTATATTACCCTTTCATTGTCAATGCCTGGTGACAACCACAGGTGTTCTGATATTATATACTACATCTATTTGAGCACCGCATACAATGCGGAAGTCGTTAAAACTATGCCCCAAAATACGTCTTTTATTTATCAGGTATACGGTTGTCAATTTTATCCTATGATGGAGACACTTTTAGCTTCTCAGTTAAACTACTGCATACTTCAGTCACATACTATAACTCTGAAGGCCACGTGTCATGTATAATTGCAATGTTTTATGATGGGAATAACTATGAACTGTAAAGTATCTTGAATACAGCATCTGGCTGTGAATTTATGACTGCAAAATGAGACCAGCATTAATTCAATGTTATCTGTCAAGCAAATAGAGACAAGGCAAGCGAGGGAAGTTGGTTAAAATAACCCGTAATCGGTAGATGTGTCCAACCAACCGATTGTTTTGACACATACTTGCTACTTAGTTGCTGTTTTGTACCATTTTTGGTTGTTTTAATCAATCTCTTTTTCAGAGGGCATACCTTGCAGGAATCCGCCCTAATTTCACCTAGACAG
>NW_019091562.1:218896-247195 GCF_001949145.1 Acanthaster planci
GTTTTCTTCATAGCAACCACCATCTCTGGAATGGACTAGTTCCTTTATACCCTTCCTATCCAATGAAAACTGTGTATGAGGCAAGGTGTATCCTATGTAACTAATAAGTAAAAACTTGCCCCAAATCACGAGGTATTGCAACAGTGTCTTTAGTACGGAGAATTCAAATTATTATGTTCACGGAATTTAAAGAGCTCATTTTACCAGATTTGATTCAAATTTAACTCGCTAAAGACTGATTGGGTATGCAGGATCGAGGTCCGGTCTCTGTATAATGATAAAGATGTTGTCCGTCTACTTACATTACGAAAAAAGTGAATGTCGTCTGAGAGGTCTGCTCCCGGTGATAAACCACGTCCGAAATAAGTGACTTCAGCTTGAAACGTCCTACGTGGGTCTCCAGGTGCCTCTCAATGAAGTCACCCCAGTCATGGTTCTGGCATTATGATCGGTTCCATGGTATTTCGTTTAATTACGTAATTTGAACTACCAACGTATTTTATGCCACACTTGCCTTAATGGGCGGAAAGAGTGTCCCATTCCCCGCCCAGCCATAAAGAGCAGGGATAGCCTTGCTACCTCTTCGGAGTTACTTACGCTCGTATCTGTTATCTGTATGGTACAGTCGGCAAAGCATCCACAGGAGACATCACACCAATTGTATTAGGTTTACGCCTCGCGTAGGGAGATTGACGCAAATTTATAACAACAAATCAATGAAAATATTGCCCAACTGCCCCCTTGAATGCTGACGCTGATGTTGCATTGGCCACAGATTGTGGCACCTTGTTCCAATCGCTAACTGTTCTGGGGAAGAAGGTATTGTCAAAAACCTTGGTATATGGGAATTGATTTGGATTTGTTTGTTTGTTCGTTCGTTCGTTCGTTTGTCCGTTCGTTCGTTCGTTTGTTTGTTCGTTCGTTTGTTTGTTTTTGCATGACCCTTTGGGATTCTTACATTTGCAGTGAGGATACCATCAAACTGAACATCGACCATGTTATCGATTATCTTGAACATCATGGATAACCTGTTGGTTTTACGCCGTGTCTCACGGGCTGACCAACCCAGTTCCTGGAGTATGTTTGTCACGGTACCAGCCCACGCTACGGTAGCAGCTTATCTTTGGATTCGTTCGAGACACTGAATGTCAGACACCAAGTGGGGATCCCACGCAGATGATGAATATTCCAGCAATGGTCGAACCAATGTGAAATACGCTTCTTCTTTGACGTTTGGAGTGCAGCTCTAAAAGTTCCTCCTCAGAATATTTAATACTCTCTGAGCTTTCTTGCAGGTTTCAGATATATGTTTCTTCCATGATAAATTATGAGTAACGTGAATACCACACTTACTAAGGTTTCACTGCAAAAATTATTGATGTTTCTGATCGGTGCCCTGATGCCTATGGAAATTGTGTAACACTTCTTGCTGTAATTGGACCTTATTCCTGCTATACCAAAGACAGTCGTCCGTAATTGCGACGAACGCCTGAAGCAAGGTTATCTGGTAGATCGTCTATGTACACCAAGAATAACGAAGGGCCAATCACTGATACTTAGGGGACTCCAGATGTTACTGGTACAAGATCTGAAGCATGACCATCTAGAACTACCCTCCGTGTTCGTCCAAACAGGAAACTTTTAATCCACTGATGCAGTGTCCTACAATGCCGTAGTGTCTTAATTTATTCAACAGAAGATTATGTGGGACTTCATCGAAAGCCTTCTCTAAAGTCAAGTACTACTACATCAACTGTTTGCTTGTTGTCAATTAATCTGCCTATGTCATGCAAGGTAGTAATAAGTTCAGTTTCTGTTGATCTTCTGCACCTGAAGCCATGTTGGCATCATGAAGTTCGATAAGGAGAGGTAGTATTTTGTTTTAATTAAAGATAGGTATTAACAGTAAAAGTTACAAAAACTGAAAAAGGCAGAGATGGTGATTAATGGTTTAATTCAATGGTTTGCACAATCGCCATTAATTGTAGCCCACTCACTAAAGGTGTCTGAAGTGAATTGCAATATTTGACTCCAAATCGGCTGCGATATTAATATACAACATCTGCAAGATACAGATATGATTCATACGCGAGTAATTTGTTGTTTTGTTTTAAATGGGGTGCGTGTCTGAACTTCGACGATAGGGAAACAGCTCCAACTTTGAAGAAAAATTGGGGTGTCATAGTCAATTGAGTCCTCATCGCCGCTGACCTAGCCCGAGTCTGATTTCTAGTTCGCAATCAGAGCCAGGTCTGAGTTCGAATTCAGGAGAATAATGTCTCTTTTTTTTTCTTTTCTGTATTTTGTATCTTTGCACCAGGCATTTTGAGATATTTGCCCAATTAATGATTATTTTGTGGTTTTACTCTTCATTTATTTTTCTTAAATGTAATGTAATTGGGTTTTTTATTGATGAATGCCTTATTGTCTTTTACTTGTTGTTTGGGGCTGTTTGCCTTTTAGCAATAGTGATTAGGTTCACTTGTTTAGCTCCTGTCATCTTGTCTAGAATTGTGTATATTTTTGTTTGGTCCGATGTGATGATGACGAATAAAAAGAAATAGTCATAACTTTAGGAGGTCTAAAATGTAATAACCGATGCAATTTGTACACAAAATAATGTATGCAAGTGCAAGTTTTTAGGTAGTCGCCATCTTGTCTCTAAAAGGGTGACAGTTGGAATCAATGGACCCTTTAGGTATTTTTTAATGTTTTATATACTTTTGTATAATTTACGAATATTTTAATTTTTTTCAGATTATGAATTCTTTCAAAGTTATGTGTTTGTATACTATCTTAATTTATTTAACGCAAGCATGGAAAACATTCGTTATGCAGTTAACAACGTGTTAGCGTGAACACATGAGACAAAAATTGTATTACGCGTTTTATTCAAGTACACCTAAAGGTCGCAGAAGAAAACTTTAAGTGATTTTAAGAATAAAACTTAGATAAACCACAAAGGCATTTTTACCACCGTGCAAATAATTTATTAAGTCGAAATAACACAAAGATGTCCTAAGAATTCCTTATGCGAAAAAGTACAAAGAAATACTCATAAGCACCCAGATACCATAAAGTATTTCCCGATTAAGTATACCCGAGTCATTATATTGTCCATCTTTGAAGATTTTGGTCGAACTTCCCAGAGAAAATCCCCTCGACACTGTTATAGAGTCCTCTCTGGTATAGGGGGGGCAGACGCCGTCGTTCTGATGCTAGAGCGGTATGCAGGCCTCAGTGGTGAGAATCGGGGGCACCTGTTGAAAGTAGAAATCTTTACAGAATATTGCATGGCATTTTATATTACAGCATAGGGATTTTCATCTGACCTTCCAGAGTAATTTAGGAGGAGGATTTTTTATAAAAAAAATTAGTGTCTAATCTAAGCGGGAATCTTCCCGCTTCATATCATGCCCACAAGAAAAATCACGATTGTAAAGTCTTTTTACAGAGCACGAAAAATCTTGCTTAGATTAGAAACTAATAATAAAATGGGACTTCCTGAAGAAAAAATTGATCAAAGCCAGAAAACCTGAGAGGAAATGATCAAAATTGCCCCCTGTACATTTTCAATGGCCCTAACCACCGAGGCCATTTTATGCGCATGCGTGCATAATTATGAATTTATTATTGAAAAGATCTATAGGCAAGTAAACTCACGCACGATAAATGTATGGCAGCAACAACTTTTACTTTACCCAAACTTTGATATGTGTAACAATGAGCAATGTCCCCCTTTTGTCCCGATTTTTTTTCAAAATTCGATTTCCTACTGACACCTTCAATATACAGGCTTAGATATGCTGTATTCCTATCAACTTACGGCAAAGACCGTTGTAGCACTCCCCGAAACCCGACTTGCACTTGGAACATTTTGGGCCTGGTTTGTACGGCTTGTGACCTGCAGTGTTCCCGCTGAAAATAGGGACGTCCCATTCCAATTATTCATCCAGACAATAGGAACAGGGATAAGAATGTATTCACATCACTTTAAAATACATCATGAGAAGGTTCAGTGCAATTTCAAGAGGAAATTAAGCCCGAAAACTGCCCCCCTGAAGGAGCGCCTCCTGAATCCTTCGATAAGAAAACTACTCCCCCCCCCCAAAAAAAAAGGAATGTGCGAAGATTTTTCGTCCATTTACTTTTTAAAAATCACCTCTAAAAACGGCCTATATGTAAAACATTCACTGGCATGTCAAAGTATCTCGGAGCAGATCGGAGACTTTTGAGATGCTCAGTTGCGACAAACAAACTTTATCCGCTTTATCTGTCCATCATCCACGTCAATCTAGGCATGTGGTCAGTGACAAAACTGGCCACGTTGGACCGGAATGTTTGTCATCATTCTATGACTTCACCAGTCTTGACGGGTCCCAATCTGCACGAGTAGCCTAAATGCACTGGACGATCTCGGGGAGGGAAAGTCTCAAATGACGCAGATGAAACACAAAACAACAAGCAAATGCGAGCAATTATTTTTTGAAAAACCTTATTTTATCCCATTTTAAAAGACCCCTGTCTATACCAGTGGCGTAGCTTGGATTTTATTAGTGGGGAGCACAAGGGGTGCACCGGCTTCTTATGGGGGGCACCAGTTTTCAGTGGTGTGATATTTTGGGGGCAATCTTTTGTTAGGTTTGTTCAATATCCGTTCATCCGTCTTTTTTATGGGGGGGTCACCTGGTAGCACTGGGACTTTGTGGGGGCCACCCCCACCCCACCCCCCTCGGCTACACCCCTGCTGTCTACGTACTTAGTATTCCACACGAAGTGTGCAGTACCTTGAGGGACAATTCTCTGTTGAGGCTCGGGACCGAAATTACTCGAGAGGGACCGAGCATGGGGGGGGGCGGAATCTCCGTGATGACTGGCCCTATAACAAGATATTTAAGGTCATGCCGGATCAATGGTGGATCCGAGGGTCGACGATGGAAACGCCTCGAAAAAGGGGCTAAAAATTTCGCTTTTAAAAATAAGTTTTCAAAGCATCAGAAAAATCCCCAAATCCCCCAAATTAAATTAGGTTAGGCTTGCGGTTGCACCATGTACAAGAAAATGTCTCTTTTATGAGTGTGTGGTTCTGAGAACAACCAATGGTGTACAGTCATCTATCTACACTCTAAAAATTGCAAGCCTAACCTGATTTAGTATTTTCACCATGCATAGCTTCAAATCTTATCTCCTCCAAATCACTGAGTCGATCAGACTTACCGTGGCCCGTAGTTACAGGTGACAATCCAGACGTCACGCCATTTGGTATTAGACACCGACTTACAGAAGGCCATGCCGCATCCCAGGGAGCGGCTTTTAGCCCAAACAAGCTGTAATTTGGCGGGAGAAACTAAAGCAATTCAGAAAGAATGGGGAGTGTGTCTTTCGGAGGTATAAGAGAAACACACTTCTGTGATCTTTATCGACACAAATTTTATTGTCACTATTTCTACTTTCTCTAAAGAGTTTAATTACTAAGAGCGAAACCAAGGGAAAAGAGTTCCGTCCAAGACGAAGAAAACGCTTCGTTTTAATTTTTTATTATTATTGTGGTTATGATATAGGACATCGTCTCCTATCGACGCGAAATGAAAACTAAATAAAAATAATGTGAAAACGATTTTAGTTTGCCATGGCGTTCGATCATTGTTTCGAAGTAGATTCAGGGAGAAGCCTATTAAATGCATTTCGTATAATGACACGAACCTGCGTGTAATGGTCGCACGTTACGCCGCTGCAGGCGTCGGTCTCGAACGTGTAGTGGCGGTTCTCGTTGTACCAGAAGGTGGACACGGCTCTACCGCTGGGTCGGTTGCCGTAGCCGGTGATCAGGTACATGTTCTGGCCGAGACTTGTGAAGGGGCTGATGTTCGGAGTGGGCTGGCCGTGGTCCCAAATGCACTTGGCCGACCAGGCCTGGGCCATCAAGGCCAGTGATTTGTCCCAATTCTGCCGCAAGGGTTGAGTAGATCGACGGGGAGGGGGTGGAAAGTTAAGTGATGAAATTCACCATGGCTGGGAACCGATAACGAAAAACGTCGCGCGGACTAAGAAGCAAAGCCACTCCTGATTTAACATTTGTACGTTTACGGTGATCGAGACCGCTCTATGCCTTCAAAGCTGCAAGTACCTGGAAAGCTGAACGTTGCGTGTATCAAAGATATGGACTTAACAATAGGCACAAATAGTGGACTGATGGTTAACTTGTTTAGAATGTGTAAAATTTCACGACTTGAAGTACTACAATTCCACAAGAGGTAAAAGCAAAACCCTTTCCCTCACGAAAAAAGATGAAGGAAAAACCATTGAAAAGGAAACTTTTTATACTTAATTTTTAAAGCCTGACTTCAGCCGTAGTGTGTCATGATCCGAAAAATCACTATCCAACCTTCAGCCTGACAGTCCTCAACCCAGGGTTAATGAAAAAAACTTCTTCCATTGTGATGGCCTTGTCGCTAAGCAGTATTTTTGTGTTCTTTAGCAGGCTGCTATGGATTGACTACACTCGAATACGTCAATCTGAGTCACGTGGGACCTAACACTTTTTCTGGGTCAGACTTGGAGCATGAAGACGGCCATTTTTGTAACATTAAAAGGGAGACTTAACACGTTAGGTCCCCGATTACAGGTCTGTCTGATACGAGTACTGTTTGCGAGAAAAGACTGGATCCGCGCAAAGCAGTCCCGATCGGTAACTGTCATGTCCCGGAGGAGTCCCAGAAATCTCAAAATTGTGGCATCGACTGTAAAACGTAAAACAAATCAGCGTTTGTTCCTCGCAATGTTTCCTTTTTTGCCGCACACTCAATAAACTTTTGTGATCACCCTCAATAGTCTTGTAACGCAATCCCAAGTTTGAGCCCTCTCCCGCACTAACAACCATGAATTGCCATCATTACATGCATTACCCTCTGCTCACCATGAACATCATGTTGGCTGCTTCGGGGTCCACATTGGACCTCAACTCGTTATGAGCATTCAAGAACACGTCTTTTTCCTCCGGAGTCAGACTAACCGCCGTGTAGGTCCCGTCTGCATCCACCCGGGCATTGACACCTGCTCCCCAGAACAGATACAGCCCGAGCAAGAAGAAAACATCTCCGAATCGTAGCATCCTGGTGCGTTTACAGTGCTGGTGCAATTCCTTTTACTCTGCACCGTTGCCTGCGCTTTTATTGGGCAGAATTTTGTGTTAATCACGCGTTCGGGACATGCAGCTGTCGTGAACTGGAAACTAACTGCTGTTTGATTGGCTCTAATGGGGCTGCATGGTTGTACCATTTTAAGGACAGTTTCCACACTCATCGGAGTTTTAGTGCACCAGCAAACCCAGCATTTTAATGACGAAGTGTGAACATAAAGATACAGTTAACAAAAATATAATGAGAAAATTCGCTCAAATCTTGGGCTTCTCATATAGTCACGAATAATGTTTAGATCACGTTTGATTTTAAACTATACCTATTTCTTTCTTTACGTCCTCATCACCAGTGGCAAATTAAAGATCAGTGCCGGTTAGTGGGAGGGGTGAAGATGATCCAAATTCTACAACTGCCCCGCCGTAAAAATAAGCAAAGTGTTGAGGAACCAAATTACTAATTCGGCTTCCAGACCGAAAGTTACCAACCACACCCAAAAACTAGGGTGAATTTCGAACATTCCCGAAATGGACCAAAAGCTGCAAAAATCTATTTCGTTGACAATATGCGGATACCGTCGTTAATATCTGCTGCTATTCCTGGCGAATTTTGTTATGTGCATTAACATTCTTTAAAAGTTCTTCAGTAGTTCTTTGTATATATTGCCTATTGATTACCTATAGACCTTTTTCCTGTGATGTCACAATCGTGCTGGATCGCGATGTGTTGTGATGGTAGTGAGTGCATAATGTTGTAATGGTTATCTACTAAGAAGATAAAGTAGTCAAGCATGCAGCGTTTGCACGTACGCTTGCACCACGTCGTGGTTGAAGGTGCCTGTAGGAATAATGCGATCACCGTGGTCAAGGAGTCCACAAGTGGTGGTATTGTTTACATTTAGCGCAATCCAGTCACGTGGCTGAAAAGGTCTAAGACACTGGTTTTAAAACCCAAAGATTCCCTGACGACTCTTGATAAAAAAATCTCAGGTAAGCATCACCCCCAGATATAAATAGAAAAGACTCAAGGTCAGAGGTCAGAAGCTGAGAGCCAGGGTGTTTTGAATGCTTTCGATTTCATCGGGCAAAATCTCAAAAATGAAGTCCAATCTTTCAAGGAAGATACCCCCAAAACAGCAGTAAAACTAAGTGCTCATTTCTGAATTTAGCCGCCCGCCTCTATCCAAAATAGACCCGCAATTTGAGGCTTTTGTTAATTAAAGAAATACCCCGAACTGGAAACTATCATTCCAAATTCGGGATTTATAGAAATATTTTTATGATGCCTCCTGATTATGGCATGTCTTATTGTAAAAACCCCGTGGGATCACAAAGTACTAATGAGCTCGCGTGCTTGGTGCACGTGGAATGCAGCCCTAAAGGCAACTTCGGTGTTTACATGTACATGTACATGTATTAATGTAGTCTGGTTTGGAGCAGACATGAGCTTTGACGATGATGTTAATGTTAGAAAGGCTTACCCTAGTCTAATAGTGAACAGGCTTCCTGGGCGTCGCCAGGAATTTTTCAGAAGGAGGGGGTCAAATCACTTTTTCGATGGGAAATTTCAGCGGTGGAGCAAAGCACTCATCAGCTAAAATGAAATAAACAACAGTGGGAACGGGTCCATTTTTATTTATTTTATTTTTAACTCGAATAAGTGCTTTTCATCCCCTATCATCTCTATAGATCAATTTCTCTCGCTTTCCCCCTGTTTCTTCCTCTTTTTATTTGCCATTTTTCAGAAGGACACCCCCGCAGCCCATTGTGACAAACCAACTAGATTCTGGATGGCAACCTGGTACCATGGAACATTCACGCCGTTCTCAATTATTGTTAGCAAGGAAACCATACCGTGCCTGTCTCTGTCCTTTCCATCGATGAAGCTCCTCCAACTTTCCTTCATTGCGTTTCACTGAGTCCATGTTGCAGTGATATCTTTCCATTTTGTTGGTAAGTTCTGTTTTTTTTCTCTTAGTGACGTTCAAAGTCCTGAAATTCCAAGTTTTAATGATGATGCATTCTCCTCAGATTACTGTATTTCCAAGTTTCATTTAATTCACAAAGTAAAACATAGACACTTAAAATGTGCTGCCAGCCACCTGTTTTATTTATAATAAAATTCTTACCCTTTCCAAACACTGCCAAATCAGATCATAACATAATTACGGGTTACAACGAAACCCATACCAAATACTACAATGATATCTGAATAGAAACCTGTCAAAATTCTAATATAAATTTATCTAAATAAAAATTACAAGAGACAAACTTCGATAGAAGAGTTTGATCTTCCTGTCGTTTTTTTCCACGCAATAATATCCAACTCAAATAATTTCCATGGGAACGACTGTTCATACAGTTAACGCTGTTTCTTTTCTAAACTTTCGCTCAGTTAAAAAGAAACTGAGAGGATTTGGACCAAACGAATTCAATGGATAAGAAAAAATGTATAAAAGCATATCACATGATGCTGCGATATTCGCGTAACGTGCGTCTGACCTTACACAAGTCGAAGTCTAAACTATGCGGTGAGATGCTATACGGCTGACGCCCCTTTTCCCCATAATTAGCTGAAATCTAAATCCGAATTCCTGTAAAGAGAGTGCACAGCTATACAAATAATCCTTACGAATTTCCAATATCTGAGTCAACGTTTAACATACTTTCATGTCTAAACTTTTATATATGCTTTATGTTAACTTCAAACAAACTTGATCTCTCAATTCTGATTGGTCGATCGATGGCAACAAACAGTGTGAAATATAACAATTTACTATACCTCACGCATATTCTTGATGGATCGCCGAACTCTCATTAATGCATTCACGATCCCGCATCACTAGCCGCTATTTTTGCTGTTTGCCAAGCGCACACGCGATCGTTCACGCAACAAGTAAATACGCCTGCGTTTTAAATTGTCGCCTGGCTTACCCTGGGGCGTCAGTTGAAAGCGCATGCGCAGCAGCAGAAAATCTAAGAACTGACGTTCGTGTGTACTGTGCATTCGTGGTGGAGCCAGCCTAGCAACGGTATGCAGCTCATGAAAATGATGAGAGGTTTCATCTGCCTGCATTCTTTTGTGTGAAATAAATTTCAATCGAAAAAGATAAAGTGTTTGTGTTTCGATCTTAGGAACAAATTTTGTTCGTGGAAACAAATTAATGATAATGTTTTTATTTTCAGAGGTAATTAAATAAGCTATGTATGAGGTATAGTAAAACAAATATAACATGGTTCATTTCGCCCAGGGACTAGTTTGTCAACTCCCAATACCTCAGGAAACTAACATCGACTTTCCAACCATGTTATATTTGTTCAATAGCCTAATGCGCTATTCTAACTCCGCCACTCTAAAAGTACAGCGCGCCCGACTAAAATCAAAACTGTGGGCAGATTCACCCCTTGGCATAGGGAATTTACGTACAGTTGAAGAATTCCAGCCATGACATTCTATGAAGCCATTTCTCGATCGTAATAAAATCCTCAATTTACTTACTCTGCCCCATAGGGATTCGAAACAATGCGGTTGCAATATTTGAAAAGAAGAGATAGCAGTACCGAGGAGCTAAAAAGGTGAACGGTGCAATACGGTTATATATATCACACTGTTTGTTGCCATGCGTAGACCAATCAGAACTGAGAATTCATGTTTTCTCGAAGTTGATGTTATTACTCTGTACAGTGCGTGCCTTGAGTACGATAGTGTGACAACTAAGCTATTTTGTAAATATTAATATATACGGCCTACAAGAATAATTAGGCGTGTTTATGTAACAAAAATGTTTACAGCATCCACAGACCTACATATAAAAAACTAGAGTGCCGACTCGAACCAATAAGTGATGCCTGCTCGACGCATCTATGTTTGTACACAATGCTATGGAAAACTCGAAATTTTGTATTTTTTTTTTTTTTGGTACGGCTATTGGCATATCTGCGTCTGTGTGGTAAAACGATGCGTCAACGAAGCCGATTACGCAAAACACTGATGCACAATCAGTAATGAGTGGTTCGTTTTCCTCTGCGCAAACGACGGAGGCACGTGGGAGCATGCGCTGCATTTTTGACGCGGCTTTTTAGATCAGATTTTAGCGGTACCCGATTCACGTTGCATTTAGAGTACATGATTCGATATTCATTTCATCTGATTTCGAATATTCTACAAGCAAGCACGTGGATCATTGATCTCCATTATAACGTCTTTATAATGGAGATCAATGACATGGATTCAAAATGTCAAATTTTCGCCGCGCAGAGAATGAGAGGTTACCGCTCAAGTAATTAAATATATCTCTATGGTTGCACGTAAAAATTTTCTTTTGTTATAATTCATCGAGTGACGATTGCTCATGGTCATAACCCGTCACATGACCACCTTCAATCGGTTTTTTGAGACAGGTTGAGAAGTGTGCATCAATCTATGTTCCACGACGATTTTTGCCAGTCAATTAGTTTCAAATTGATGAACCTGTTAATGTTGGAGAAGTACAACGTTTTGAAAAACTTTCATACTGTTTTAAATGCATTAATGCAAAACGAGCCACCAGCTCCCGCTGCAGTACCAAAAAAATATCCTTCACGTTTGGTGCAATTTTCTGCAGCACACACACGACGTTTACTCGGTTTGTTTCTGCCTTGGCACCAGACGGATTTTGATGCCGTGCTCCGGAGACATAAGGCCACGAACTCCTCGAGATGGGGGGATCTGATCGGAATACAAAACCAAACAAAATTACTGAAATTTCAGCTGTGCCATTCCCCAAGTAACTCAGATGATAGTGGGCTAAAAGCGATTAAGCAAAACAACTGAAATGGAGCTGCCAACGTAACAAAAGTTTAAGTCATTTAAATGACTTACTATCTCGTTTAAATAGCTATACTATATCGTTCAAAATGACTTGCTATCTCGTTTAAAGGACTTTACTTTATATTTTGATTAAATCAAACTACGTTCCTATAAGAGAAAGGAAATAATATGAATACGATCGGAAGTCATTACGAGACTGTAAGTCTCTGAGCGAGAAAGTACGACGGTTAAATATCTTTAAAATATTTTAGGATGACAGCAATATGCTTCCTTAGAAACCTGAATAAAAATAATGCACCAGATTATATGGAAGGCACATAAAGTTCACAATGCACGTAGTATGGGAAGGGAACGTTTATGCTACAGCGCCCCCTACAGTTTCTGAACTGGTTTTCTGTAGACGTCATACCTCAGTTTCTGCGCATGTCTCCAAACGGTACTTCTTCAACATGCGGACCATTATGACCATCATCTCCATCATAGCGAAGCGATAACCGAGGCACATCCGGGGCCCCTGGCCGAAGGCAAGCCAAGTCATTGGGTCCATCTTGGCCTTGTTTTCCGCGGAAAATCTGTGACGAGTAGACGGTTTTTACAGTATTATCTAACGCTTAGAGTAAGTGCAATTGCGTTTGTCTGAAATGGTCAAAGTTAAGGCTTCTGACGAGTGTATTCCTAGAATTTAGTTGCTGCGTAGAAACCATTTTGTTTCCATACTAAACTCACAAAGTTTCTGCCGAATTCTCGAAGAAGAATGTATATTACAACTCGGTAAGTTACATTCTGTAATCTTTGAACCTCGATTCATTTCTGTCATGCTGGTTCGCCAGTCTCAATTTTAACTTAGCGAATCTTATACCCAGCAAGAAATGAGACCGAGGGGTACCCCCCCAACATGTCCAATCCCTATACACATTCCAGACTATTGTTACTTAACACATCCCCCAAGATGTCTGAAAGGAATTCCACAGATTCCTGCAAGACAATGACCAACACAAAGCAGAGGGTTCTCTCCGTCTCATACCTTGCTGCATATGGCGAATCTAGTAAATCAGCGAAACTAAATTAAATCGGATAGAAAATGAAAAGAATGTACATGTAACGCCATAAGCAACCTAGCCGTAGCCATGACACTCTGACTTAGCTGTTAATCTCTGCTTTACGCTCGTCTCCAGCACCATTTAAACTTGATGATCTGGCATCGCTATAATTTCCATTCTGCATAAGCACCACATGTAAATCATGTTTAACATTTGCTACAGGTGATTGTAAGGGTGTACTGACGGGCATACGAGTCGAAAGGTTGCTAAAGGTGCATTTCCATAGGCCTATGTACTTTTTGAGTGCGTTGCGTATACACGATGTGTTCAGGTGGCTCCATTAACATAACACACAATGTGCGTTGCGTTCGGCCGGCAAAATCGCACTAGAAGCGATTTTGACGGATACGCAAGGCTTGGCGCTAGTGTTGACACGCATGTGGAAAGGCGTCTTAGTGCTGCTTGGAACGCAGGTGCGCTGTGCCTCACCTCTCGGGGTCGAATCTGTATGGATCGGGCCAGTTTTCAGGATCGCAGTGGATGGCGTAGACGGCGATCTCGACCAGCGTGTCTTTAGGAATTTTGATGCCTTTCACAACGCAGTCCTCCAGGCAGACTCGATTCAGACTGCGTAACAAACATGAAAATCAGCGAACTTAGGCTTCGAACTAGTCCTGCCTGTTTAGTTCGTTTTTGATACTTTACCTACATGTATATCACTCGCTTTCCAAATTCCAACATTTTCGGAAAATTCTCCCGAATTCAGCAACAATGTTATACCATAGAGCTACAACCCAGTAGCTCTATGGTTATACAGAGAAACGGATGTTGCTGATTTATTCTTCTAGTTGGCTTTGTAATAAGTCGTGCACAGTTTATCAAGGGAAAATACAGAATATTGTACCTATGGCTTAATTTTGGTTGGGTTAAAGTGGCTGTGGTGGTGCATTGCTCAACAGCCTGGAAACGAGGTTGGTCTGGTGTGAACACCCTTGTATACCCTGGTTGGCCCCTATTCGGCCTTTCTTTACTCACGTCAGTAGATAACCTACTGCTATATACACACAAATGTCATGCCATGTATAAACGATAACACTCACGAGGCCACTGTCGGATACAACCGTAGAACCTCACGCAGCACCATGTCCGTGTAGGCCAGCTTGCGAACGTTCTCAGGGGTGATTCCGTCGGCCGTAACCCGATCTATCTCTTCAATCACACGCTCCTGTACTTCCGGGTGTAAAGCTAGAGCGAAGAAGGCGTAGGCCAACGTGCCAGGGCTGGTCTCCATGTTGCCGGTGAAGACAGTCATGCACTACCGTATCGGTGGAGGTTTGAAGGGAAAGAAATGAACTTATACTCCCAGTGATTCCCCTGATGACCTTATCTTCGTTGAAAACTAATGAAAAGTCAGCCTGTATTTTGTTTCCCCTTGTTAATTCAAGAATTCAGTTTGCTGGGGCACAGTAAGTTGTATCGGGTCCCATTTGTTACGTAAAAGGATGACGGCTTAAAAGTTAACTATACGAAACGGACCATTGAACGATCTCCAGAAAGTTGTCAAATCTGATCAAAAGCGTATGGTTCATAGAGCCGATAGTTTTATACGCGCTTCTGATGAAGACCAAGATACGCATTTAAATAATAATATATGGACTTAAAAATCAAACAAGTCCACAAAATTACAATGTGGACTGATCCAGGTCCAAACAAGGCTTCCCCATCTTGGAACAAATAGGTTTAGAGGCATTTTGGAATCTTATCTGCAGCAAAAGGAAGAGAAATAGTTGAGGAAAGTATCAACAACAAAAAATTAAAGAAGTGTCAGTTCGCAGCTTAAGAAAACAAGTGATTTCCACAATTTTCTTTAATGAAAAGAAAAGTGTGCGTGATATGTGCAGTGCAAGAGCCAATGAGCCTTTTCAGTTTTCCAGCCGCGCTTGCCTGAAACGAAGCGCACCCGAGGTCATTCGGGCGGCGCGTGCGAGATCTGCCCTATCAGCGGAATAGGCGCGCGTGCTTTGTTCCCGAATGACCTGAAACACCGGTTTGGCTCGTTGTAATCTAATGTCGCCCCAACCTCTGACCTGCTTTTTTCAAGTATCGAACTGGCTCATTGTAATGTAATGTCGGTTCAACTCTCTGTCTTCGTCACCATTGAGGCCGTGCTTCTGCACGAAGCATTTTACTTTGTTAAAACCAAAAGACAAACCATTGAGAAAATCTCGTTGTCGGTGAGAGCACGTTTCTGTATTGATTGGCCATTGGAAGCTTTGATTTCTAGCCCCTTCTCGGAGTTAAGCATCAGCTGAAGGAAGTCCACGTACTCCTGGGGGGAGACAAGTGAGAACAGCTGTACAATTTTTCATTATTCTCATGCAAATGTCATTTTTTTAGCAAACTTCCACAACAGACACCCAAATAAGCTTTTGGGAATGACTTGACACAGAGAGGTGGACAGGTCGAGCGACAAACAAGCTGACAGGAAAACTGCAGACGTCTTCCACTTGGGAAATCCTCCATACTGCTACATCTACATGACCTCCTCTGCTTCTGCTGGAACGTATAGGAGCCGTCCCCCATGTGCGATACTAAGATCGTCACACCGTCCAAGAACAAGGGAGATCGTGACGACTGCAACAACTACATCTCTCTGCTTCATAAGGTCTTCGCCTGTGTTGCCCTTACCAAAGCCCTTACCACCAGTTCTTGGCAGAGGGTGTCCACCCTGAATCACAGTGCAGCCTTGGGGCAGCAAGATGATCTTCATCCTTCAACAAGTGCGGGAGAATGCCGGGGACAGAGGAGTTCCGTGTTTAACACCTCATAAAGGCCTTTGACCTCGTCAGCAGCTAGGCCTACAGCCTCTTCAAGCTACTTGCGAAGATTGACGGGGCCCCACAGCGCTATTTATATATATCTCTCTATTGCCTTCTTTTAAGTTCCTCAACACTCTAAATCATTCCACGGTGGTATGCAAGGCACAATCCGCTGTGAAGGAGAATCTCCAGGGTCTTTTCTGATCTGCAGCGGGTTGAATCAGGGCTGCATTCTCGCAACAAACATCTTGGGGAATTTTCTTCTCTCCTGTTGTTGTTTTCACCGGTTCTTTTCACGAAGACGTCTACCGCAGAGCTGATGGCATGCTCTTCAACCTTGTCCGTCAGACATCCAAGACTAAACTAACCAGCGTGGTCCTAAGGGTGAGGGCTCCAAAGCCAAATGGGCAGGCTTTCTCGGACACGCGAGGAATTCGTCTTCACCATCAGCATCTAAAAGACCCAACCTCCGTCAGCGTGAGCACCGTCTCTAGCAACATTTCACATGATGCAGAACTGAACACCCGTCTTGCAAAGGTCACCACTGTGATGGCCAAGCTGTTTAATAGATTGTGGTCAAAGAAGGAGGTGAAAGTACTTACGGTCTATCATACATCAACACCATGCAGCATGGCGTGATGCCTGGACCCACAACGTAAGACAACAGAAAGTCCCGTCTCAACATCTTCCACACACATTGCCTACGCTGCATCCTGGGAATCATCTGCAGTAGAAGGTATCCAAACCAGTTTAAGTCCTTGAAATTGCCCACTCCACCGGTAGTGCCAGTGCCGCCTTAGATGGCTTGGCCACGTCCACTGGATGGTCTGTAATTGACTCCCTAAGGCCATCTTGTATGGCAAGCTGTCGATAGGCTCCATGCATGTTGGTCGCCCGTGCTTGCATTTAGCGCGACGTGAAGCAGGCAGGCACTGACGCCAACAGCTTGGAGGAAGCCGCCCAAGATCGCGGCTCGTGGAGGCAGACAGTTGCGGAGGCTGTCATTCTTGCTAAAGGAGAAGTGGTGGAAGAAGAAACTACAAGCATCAGTCCCGATCCCTATACCAGGCCCTTCCCCCTGTGTCTATGCGAACTCCGAGCAGATACTATCATGCACGAGTATAGGGCTGCTCAACCACGACTGCTCAGCCACAGCTGCCTTTGCAGCAGAGGCGACAACTACCTGGGCTCATTCCATCGTCGGTATAGAGAGATGGATGTCCACTATTTCTAGTTTTGTGTAGGATCGTGGGGTTAGATTTATTTTTATTTCAAGAATTGTTTTCGTTGGCGGCCTGTCCACCTGACCTCCTACTTCGCATCTTCTTTTACCTTACACTTTTGCCTTCATTGTACACGAAGGTCAGACCATCTAACCGTTTTAACAGGGCATTCTTCCCCATGGACCCCTTGGTCCTACAAAGGAGGCCAAGGGCCTACATCGCTGCCTCCTTCTCCATCCCCTCCTCCTTATCCGCTAGCACCTGCAGCCTACCTGGGCATTTGGGTCGGATTTGCGAGTGTCCATAATGGCCTTCATCAGACTTGTGAAGTAATCCACGGATGTTTGAGGGTGGATTGAGCAGCCCAGCAGCTTCAGCAAAGGCTCCAACTTGGGAAACAGCACTGAAAGTTGAGGGAGGGGGGACGTTTTGTTACTTTGTAATCAAACAACAATGATCAATCTTATACACCCTTAACTTTCTGAGATTATTACGTTTTTCCCGGCTTTGTGGAGTTTTAAAAGGACATCTGCCATTGGTACAGCGGTAACTGCTATACAATAATTAGTCCAAGGGGTGTGTGATTCAGTGCCCAAATGGAATCGATATTAAGATTACATGTCACAGACTATGTCTACGAGGTGGGTTCCAGAGGAAATTTTTTATGTTAGGCCTACCAAAAAACCACCAAACTGCATGAGCAGAATACTGGGATGACGTCTTTCTTGGCGTGTCAGTACTAATTCGCGGACGGGCAGCGAAATTGGCTGATGACAAGCCATCATTTGGTCATGAATATTTATAAGTTGTAGTTGTGGCAGCTCCTGCATAGGATCAGTCGACAGACCTTTATAAGTGCAGTTTTTGCCAACCGATCTATGCTTGACCATGGTGGCAAAACGAAAAGAATGATGCAAAAGGCACATGCCACTACACTTACCCGTGAGCAGCCAGGGTACGTAAACGGTTTTAAATCGGATCCAGAGTGCATATGCATGTTGCATCAAGACGAACTTCTCCTGCTCCGCGGTTACTTTGGACGCGAAGAAACAGTACGCTCCTACGTCTATACCAAACTCAGCCATGTATCTTCCACCCAAACGAAAAAAACTGTCAGTGATTAACTCTCCAAGAGAATTTACGAACTTCAGACTAAAACTCTAACCCATGAAAAATGTCTTTTACAGTCGGAACTGCAGTCCGATCAGCTGCTAGGCAACGGTGTTGCCGCGGCTATTGCTCGATGGATAATAATGTTAGTTGAGGCAAGTTTGAGCAACAACAATTTCTGTCAACTACTGATCCATTTTTACCTGATATCTAAGATATTGTCTACAGTTTACCACAGAAATTGACTATTTGGTCGCCAAATGTTCATCGCTCTAAATTAATTGCCCTGGTTGTAAATCGCTATGCAAACGTCTATTTCAAGGGCTAAAATGTTGATAGGACGCAACTTTTATGAAGCGGTGTAGTCGGGAAATGAAAATGTGCATGTCGCTTTTATGTTCTCTCAAAGGTCACACTTACTTATGGATATCCAAGACACCATTCGTATTCTTCCCATGCTCTTGTATGTCCTTGATAGTGGTATCAGCACACTCGTTAACCATTGACAACATCTGGATGTGGAAATAAACACGTCACAGGGTGGGAACTCTTTGTTATGAATGATTGCATTACAAATTTAACAACTTTCTACAGTTACAATGGTACCCCACGGAGAGAATTGAAAGTGCTACAAGGGTATAAAAGCTCGTTGCAAGTCTCAATCATGTCTCTACGTACCCCCGATAGTTCGTGGCGTTTTAGCTACTAATTGACCAGCACCATAGGTCCATTTGCATATGTAATACAGATTTTTAACTCGCAGCGCAAAGTAAAGCTGTATGCTTTAAGTAGGTTGGGTTTTTTTTTTGGTTTTATTTTCTATTCCTCTTAAGTGACGTAATTGAAGGAGCGTCCATGTTTGTGCACAAACCTATGGATAATTCAAAATTTTGTGCGGCCTTTGTGCGGCCATTTGGATATCTATGTCAGTATTCTGAAAGGATGCTTCAACAAATATTTATTCCATAGCTATGATAACTTTCAACGGACATTCGCATGAGTAAAGTCAGCACCCAGGAGGCGTCACAACAACTTCGTTCCCATGGGTACGATCTTGCCGCGCCATGTTGTTTCCCAACATACATTTGCGGTAATGGAAAGCAAACGCAGCCCATGGAGTCGAGGTTGGTGTCAGCACCTCTCAACACGGGGAATGACGAGTAAGCACTTTTGCACCTCAATATTTGCGGCTAAAATTACGACCCAGAGTGGGTGGTAAATCTGGTCGCAAATATTGACGTCAATATTGACTACAGGTGATGTCCCTCCAGGGCCAGCGTATATACGCATGCCGATTAATTCATTTGCCTCATACACGTAACGAGCAATGTAACAAAATGCGTGAAGATTTTAGTAAACCAACTTAGATCTGGGAAACGTTTCAGAAATATAGCTTGAATCTTACCCTTTCCGTCTTGTGCTTGCTGAAGGCCAATGAACAAGTTTCTCTCATCGTCCTCCATCTTTCTCCCTTGAGGTCCAATAGGTCATAGCACATCTCATTTGGACGGAGAGGAAAACCCTATGTTTAAAATAAGGGAAAGCAACCGAACATAATCCATCCATTATCCAATCTTAAATCTATACCTTTTCAAATGTAAGATTCTTATTACTATTATCGTTAATTAATGAAACCACGGATTCCCCCAAAGCGTCATAAGTATACTGCAGCTCACGAGTCTGCGGAGAGGAGACAGTGAGAAGCAATTACAGTTTAGGGGTGGAAGAAAACCTGATAAGAATATTTTGGGCTAAACCCCACGGAATCGGGACTAGGGGACTAAAAAACGGGACCCAGCCGTGAATCGAACTCGGGCCGCGGCCCCATTGGAAGGCGAGGGAAGAGCCACCGCACCAATCTGACTCCCCTAGCACTTTGGTCAGTTCAAAGATTAGCAATGACAAGCAATTAGCCTGAAAGTCGCACAAATTTCATTAAGTGACGCAATTCAACAAAGGGATAATACTAACATTTGCTTCAATGCAATTATTTTAGCATTTTCCTTTTGACCTGAATGTTCAATTTGTGATGTTACATATTACGCAAATGTTTAATACGTGTCCACTGGCTATTATGGGCAGAGGGCAAAAAAGTTTTTTTTTAAGAAATATAAGAAAGAAGACTCAATATTATGCAGACTCCATATAGACTAATGAAAACCATGTTTGATTCAATATTTCGTTCTTTATTCAGAACATCTTCAGGAAAAGAAAGAAGGCGTTTGGAAAGTCTACAATGTACCTCATTTCCCTTTCTTCCAAAAGGATGTGAAAAAAAAAGCCTTAGAAAAACCACAAAAAGAAATTCTTAAATTTTTGCCCCCAGAAAAAAATCAAATTGTCCTTACCCCCAAACATTTCGTCCTCGGTCAGTCCATCGCACAAGATCGAACTAATAATCGAACTATTTTTTTTCGTAGCATTTATAATTCTTTCTTACAGCATGCTACTCGTTAACTACCTATTCCTGCCTTTCTTCCCCAGACGATTGCTGTTGTCCCACTTTTTATATTTCAAAAGAGGAAAACCTTTTGCTAATAGAGAACAGGTCTAATGAGGAGATTACTCTTCTACACTGCTACATCTTTTTAAGAAAAACTCGTCTGAACGAATTTCATTCCAATCGTCTTACAATAGGCCTATAAGCCCCAAGCTGAGCTAAGAGAGGGCGCAATTTCCCTAGCAACGCAGGTTCCTTTGGTAGGAACTCCACTTTGGTGGTTCACAAACGAGCATAAAATGTCCGCGTTGCGGTAGCATCGCTACCTTAATGAGCTCACTGACGATGACTTTTTCTACCGATGAGGGGGTGCTTCTGCTCAAGGTCGGTAGCTTTCAGTCGGACACGACACTCAAGAAACAGAATGCGGAAAATATTTGCGTCATAAATTTTTATGTCTCATAAATGTCGCTGCTCAAAAAAAAGCTGTCAGCCTACTGGGTTTACATTATATGCTGGTAGTTCGAAATCGTAAAGTAACGGCCACTTTCAAATAAAGAAGAAAATGGGTGTATTCGAGTAGCTTCGACCGATTGACTCGAGTTGAAGGCTCATTTTCACAGTATCACGTGTTCGATAGGGCATACACGACAACCCTCCCGTAAGAGTTTCTGAGTGGAAGCTACGCGAATGTACATTGTGAACAAAATCATATCTTGCATTTTTGTCGGCATGGCCATTGTCCTGAGGCTTGATAGCTGATGACCACTTCTCAAGTCTGTAAGTTGATGGTAGTCGTGAGGGGTAGTCGTGAAAAGGCAAAAAGACTCTTTTTCTATAAAGTATGATTTTCAGGGCAATATCAACACATGCACAATCGATGTTTTTCTTAATCATTTTAACTGTGAACAATATGAGTTTCGTTTTGATCTGGCCACACCATGTGTAGCAAAGACGAGTACCTTAGTTTATAATTTGCTTGAAATATACAGTTGGTAAGGTAGGGTGGAAACTTATTCGCGTTAGGCGTTATCCATCAAAGTCTCCAACACTGTCTGTGTTCGTATTTTGTCTGCAACAACTTTAGTTATTTTTTTTAGCAATTAGCGAATTGTCCTCATTAACGCAGCCATACTCCCTGAACACTCCTGAGTCAGATTGACCCAGATCGGTGTCCCGTTGAGCCTGACCCATTTCTGAGTCAACAGATTCCCTTTGGGGGTTAAAAAGAACGAACCAGAAATTTGACTCGGAAGATCTTAGAGTGTAACCTTGCACAAAACTGTCATTCTATAAATTTGGATTCCGAAGTATGACATTATCCGTCCTTATTACACCTGACCTGAGTGATTTATGTAGGGAATTTTATCACTGTATGGAATTGATTTCAAACGGTTTTTTATTTGACTGGCAGGTAAACTGACCCTACTTGATCACTCCTGTATTCTAAATTTACAAATTGTACACGAGATGTTAAATAAACTGGAGAAAAATGTATCCCGATTTTATAGACCGACTTATAGGCCTTACGCCAATGTCAAAAGTGGTGCATAGAGCAGGAGCACCCCCTTGTTGGTTAGAAAAGGCCATGTTGGTAGGGAGTGCTGAAAGATGCAACCGCAACCCCTGACTTTAATCTTTCTTGAACCAGCGATGCGCATTACTGCCAAAAGAGCCTCTGTTGCTAGGTAACTTGCCCCTCTCTTGCTCCAGCTCGGAACCCATAGTAGTATTCACTAGGAAAAGGCATGTTGATAAACCTAACTTTGGTGTGCACTTCGAGCGCTGTTCACACCCAAGTTTGATTATGAACATGCCTTTTTAATCTTCTATTAATCCCCGTTTCTATCTGTAGAACAGTCTCACCTGTCGATCAACGAAATGAGAAAACTGCTTCACCATGACCTCTTTGACGAATTCCACGTCCGAGGTCACGATCACCTTTTGGGCTCCACGGGAAATGCTGTGCGTGAGAGAGTGAAGACGGGTGTCATTAAGGGCCCAGTGTAGCTTTAAGAAATTTCGGCATCGCTCCCCCACCACGACTAAACAACGTCGAAGATGTAAACTAGCTACATTTTCAAACTGAAAATGCACTCTGATTTTAATGAATTTTATACTTTCGGATTGACACAATAGATGAATGCCAAGAGGCTGGAGCATCCAAACCTGCCTATAGGGCATATGCTGTCAAACATTTTTGTATAATTTTGCATATAATTTTAAAACAGAGTTTTTCTTCATTTCGTCAGTGCCCTGTATGGGTGCACTTGTACAAAACACGTGGCAAATCATTACTCGTGGTGGCATACATGCGGTATAGTGTGAAAGTTTGTACCGCACAGTGGCATTTTGTTATTGAGAACTTGGCCAATTGGGTAAGCAATGAGTATTTTTATTCAACAACCAACACAATATATTGTATATTTCTGTCATATTTTGTCCTACCCTAACTTAATAAATAAGAATAATAGTTTCACTGGTCTGGACTCTATTCAGCACCAATTGATGAGATAAAGGCACGATTGAAAGTGAGAAAATTAATTCGGTTGCAAACTATTTAATCGCAAATTACCCAAAGGTCTTGCCATATTCCTTTATCCATTTGCCGATTGCAATGTGAACTCCCTGTATGTGGTAATTAAGAAGAAATTATTGGGAAGGTAGGTTGATTTAAAAACACCTTTATATAATCCGTCGCCCACGCATCGCAAAGATGTTTATGTGAAAAAAGAACACATCTGTACAGCCATCGCCACTTCTGCCAGAAACATACACTTTTGCATTTTGCAAAACACAGAAACGATTACTAATCGCACTTTAATCACAATATTAGAAAAAAAAGTCTCGATCGTGATTAGTTGTTGACCCCAATCATTGAGCTGGCCTTCCCTACACACCTTCAAGATTTTAATCTGGTGCGTGCGTGGTCTTCGTCAAAAAGTTATGCGGGTAGCATACATCAGGCTAAGTCGTTCTTTGTGCATTCTTGGGCCAAGCCCAGACACATCTTCCTTGATACGTGCCATGAGTTTGCATACTCACGTCTTTGAATCCAAAAAGATTGCCGAATATTGGAACAGGAGTTGGTCCCTTCAGTCCCAACTTTGAGAAAAATGTCAGCTGGTCGTACGTGCGCCTGTAAAAAGAAACAATGAGATAAATAACTGGAAGAAAGCCGTACTTGAATTATGTAACTAAAACCGTTAAAGCTATACATTCTCCACCCGACTCCTTTAAAATACCTGGGTTTTACCAGTTTTCGCTGAACCGCATTTTGCCTCCACATCTGACGTGAAATGAAACATATCCCTATAAAGTCTTAACCTTGGAAATCGTGCTTGTAGGGGGGGTGTTTGTACAATTAAGCTCTGCGGTTGCCCTTCATAATTTCTTTCTGGTGGTGTAACACAATGTTTTGTGTCCACGCTTTCAGCCTTACGGAGTGTTCATGTTGAGCAACGTCAATAATTGCGAGCTTTAATTCCAAGAAATGCCCATCAAATTATTACACCGTGTCTTTTTCCTTGCGATTACATCGCATTCCTCGGTAACCGGTGACGAAATGAGTGTAAATCAAGATTCAGTGCCATTGTGCATGCATACATTGTTTATTCAAATAAAAACCAGTTCAAATATTCTATGGTTTAACTATCGCAAATGAGTTTTAACAACGAGATGAGTTAAAGTGTGACTGATTTTTAGTATGTTTTCCTAAAAGTAACTGGCAATATGTCTGAGGTGGATCTGGGGGCAATGCCGGCGTGTGGCCCTCCACCCCGTTTCGTTTTTATGTTGTTTTGGAGTTTCTTGATTAAGCTCGTGCTTTTTCTCGTTCGTTCTTCTGCTTTTAAATAGTTACTGCTTTGTGCATACGGTTAAGTTCCGTTTTTCATGTTTGCCCCGATTTGCGTGGGCTCCACCTCTTTTTGGAAAATGCTGGATCCTAGTGACCGTAAAAAAAATGCCATCCCTGCGGAAAATGACTTACCACGAAAGATAAACCAGAAGAGTGCTCAACAAAACGATGATGATGGTTCCAATCATGTCGGCGTTTGGGACAGGCGAGTCGAGGATGAAGTAAAATCGCAACAAGCACTCTGCACAAGCTTGATACGAATAACTGACCCTCCGCGCATTCGAGGTTTAATTAGAGACAGAGCTACAGGGGACTACCACGTGACACCTTGGCGTTCGACACAAAGCTAACTATTTCCGAAGATAGGAAATCCAGCTGTGAGTTAGTACCAGCAGAATTATTTCCATAGTGCCAGTTGAAGACCCAAACACCGACGTCGCGCGACAGTGCATACGTACGTCCGCCTGATCAAGCAACAACGACGTCATGTTGAAGTTATTGTTATATCATGGCCATTGGCCGGTGTCGTATCCCGGGGGCCAGGGGGCAACTCCCTCCCAGAACTTTAAAATTTCTTTTACTATAGGTGAGTATAGATAGAAAGAGATCTGTACATTTATTTATGGAATATAATCACCAAAACCCTATAGCAAAACAACACCACGAAATAAAAGCAAGAGTGTTGGGACCGTAAGCGTTTGATATCCCCCCAAACACCGTGTTGAATAAGCCCGAAGCCACATTCGCTTCTGAATTTGCCCCGTATAGGCGTTTACACACTCACATCCACACACACACCAAAAGCTGGATCTGCCCCAGCTCTTGGTTGAACCCGATCTCTTCTTCGATCTAAATCTTCAATAAAATGGCAATGATTTCCCAGATTAATACTGGACGCGCTTTTCACAATTTAACAGCAATATTCTTTCAACTAAGATCTTTTAGAGCGCATCGCTGAGATATCTCGGCAATGTTTCCAGGCGGTGTCAGAGTTTTTACCACCATGTGTGCTAATATTTGAGAAAGGCCTGAGGCCTTCTGTGTTTGTTGGGTTGTTGGGTTGTTTGTTTGTTTGTCTGTTTGTCGGGGTGTCTGTCTGTTTGTTTGTTGGGGTGTTTGTTTGTTTGTTTGTTTGTTTAGATAAACTGCGTCGAGGGTTTTGTTTTTCTTTTTATTTAAAGAAAGACTGTTCACTCATAAGGATGGCAGAGGCTTAAAACGATGCCTAAAGTTATTGGTTAATACAAGTGATTCACAATAGTGCGTCTCCAAGAGTTTGGCTCGTCACAACGCTCGTCAGTCGACCCTTTCCAAGCGCTCATTTGGTCGACAGATTTCGCGCACTGTGATCGCGTATATCGGCCAACGCGTTTCAAACTTACCGTGGCGCACTATTGTGAAACGGCCGTATTGATGGGACAAGTTCGAACCGGTTCTATCATTGGCCATGTTAGTGGATGCCAGGTTGCCTGATAGCACTCTGCGTTACTCGGCATCCCCCACACTCCCCTTGCCCCCTTGGCGTACTGAAGATTTGCAGAGCTTAGGCCTAGTTTAATTTTGTCACACCAATATTACTTAAAGGAGCAGACTGGTTTACATACATGGGAACTGTGAGAATTGTAGACAAAGAATGCAAATAGGAGTGCTGACATGATCGAAATTGCAGATTTCACAGTTAAAGAACTGTTCTTGTTCTGAATTACTGAAGTCCCGACTGCGTTATTCTCTCCGAGCATGGTTCTACTTTAGAATTAACTTCGTCTTGTAGTTTGACCTAGATCCACGTCGGTCAACACAAACCGTTAAACTGGGGAGGCGGAACTGCGGGAGTTTATTTCTTAAACTTAATCAATCCGCCTTGTGGCAGCGCTTAAGGTTTTTTAAGGAAGGAGAATTCCCTATCCCCTTCCGTCTTCCCCTCTCCCCAATTTTGATGTGAATCTAAAAAAAAAAATTCCTAAGGGTGGTGTCTTTGACTCTTGACAGCTGGAATAATGTTGGTAAACTGAATGACATAATTGTCACTAACGTAGCATTGGATAATAAATATGAATGTAATGAGTAAAGTTTTCATTGTGGTCAATAAGCTTGCATATTTAATTATCATTCTTACTCTGTTCGAGTTCTTTGCACAAGTCGCTACCTACCCCTCCCCCTAGAAAACTGGACTTGAATGCTAAGCCTTTTCTAAATGCGGTGGGTTCGGTATTTTAATAGGTATATTATTTCAAATGTGTAACTTCTGACTTTGCCAGTTACAAACACCGATTGAGTGTAACCCAAATACTCCCAGAATGATCAAATAAACTAATGATCGATCGATAGCTGAGTTAAATGCTCAATACTAATTTCGTTTAGCTAACAAACCTTTCACTACGCGCCTAAAACAAAGATAGTCACTTTGAGCTAGCCTCCCTATAATTATTTCGAGGGAGCAGAATATTATTTCCATGGCACCAAAATATATTTTGAGGAAACGAAATAATATTTGTAGGGAGCCAATCAAAATTTGGAAGGAACGAAACAAAATTTCAAAGGAACGAAATAATCGAGGGAAGCAACATTGGCACGAATTTCTACCAGCAGAAAAAAATAAAGCTTTTTATGTTGCCTGTGCTCCAGAATTGCTTCATAAAACGAACATCATGTTTTCAAAGCTTTGATTGTTTATTTTATATTGGGAAGGCTTGAATCAACTGGTACAGTACAGCTGAGCATCAACATGAAATTTATGCAAAGTTCCGGTGATAACAGCGCGATGACATTTATAGTGGTACGGCTTTGGGCGTAGTACTTTTGCCTAGGGCCCACTGTTGTACTGTTCGACCGGTCCTGACATTACAATGCATATTTGTGACCCACTCGGTGAAAATGAGTCACAAGTCGCCAGAGTCACTTTAAAGTAAAAAGTCCTTAGAATAATTTTGCACAGTGTTAACCAATAGGAACCCACAGCATTTTTCACCATGGAGTATCCACTTTCACCAGGTGCCAAACCGAGTGATACGTCGAAAAACAAAACGCTCAAATTGCTCTTTCTAATACAAATGAAAACTCAAAAAGTGGCTCTGGCGACTTATGAATCATTTTCACAGAGTGGGTCACATTTTTTAAAAAGTTGGAGAAAATATTGGTGGCTTCAGAAAAGTTAGTTAGTTTTTAATTTTAATCCCTTATACAAATGTGATATAAAACCTGGAATTGGAATTGAAAAAAGTCAGGTAGAGGCCCCAGTTTTCAGTGAGGCGGGTCTTGAACTTTCAGCTCATTTTAATTTACCACCGAAGTTCTGAATGATTTAAATTTGGCGGTATGAATGTGTTAAGAAGTTCCATTTTCTCCATATTTTGTGTCGCGAGGATGATGAAGTGAAGAGTTAACGTCACTACCCATTACCCAGTACAGCCAAGACAATTCGATAAGAGTTGGCAACCTTGACTGGGAAGCAGGAGGAGCCTAAGCCCGTTCAGTGGCTCAACAGGTTGCACATACAGCTTTGGTTACCTGACAGCTTTTCATTTTGCTCAGTGGCTTTCACGTGGTGATTGGCACTGTTTACAGCATTAGCAACGATGTCCTTTATACATGGTGTCCCAGAAAAAAAAAAAACCTGAGGAAAAGTGTTAATAAAATGCCCAAACCATGAGATATGATTATAATGTATACACGGCCTTTCTCCGAAAAGTAGAAGCAGTTTTCAACCTCATTCACTGGTTTATCCAAAGTGTTACAACTGAGTTCGGATGCCCCATTTCCAAGACAATGGTGTTCAGTGATGCGTGACAGGAGGGACATACCATCAAGGTGTCATTATAGAAAGAATACTGCTTCTACTTTTTGGAGATCCTTATACATTACAT
>NW_019091562.1:247812-281827 GCF_001949145.1 Acanthaster planci
GCCATTAGCCTTTCTCAGCTCAGCGTCCTGGCAGAAGGCGACGAGCGAAATGCTGTTATTATTAATTATTGGGCATGGAACCAGTCTAAGGCTGCGTTAGAATCTCTTCCCTAGAGCTAGGTCTATTCACTCCATTGGAAATGTATGGAGACGAGCACACAACAGACCTAGCCGTAGCTCTGGAAGCCCATTTCGGACATGGCCTTACAAATAACATGAAAATTTACAACTGGTACTCCGTCTTCGGTTACCACCTGATAATGTTTATGTTTGGTATTTTATATTAAACAGAATTTAACAATTCTATTTTTTATATTTTGCAAAAACAACAGAAACATTACTTTGAATGATTATGTGATAGCTTTGAATTAATCTTGTTTTTTAAAATGAACTAAATTAAAAGTTTTTTCCTGAGATGTTTCACAAAATTATGGCATATGTTGAGAAAAATATAAAGAATTGATCAAACAGTCCATGACATCATCTTCTTTAAAGCTGAGGACATGACTGATTTGAGCATGTAAGAAAAAATGTTGAACTTGAATTTAACGAAGATTCAGCGTTACAATGCGAACAAGTAGCAGGAGACAACATCGGAAAGACTGTGTAAGATAATTTTGTTTCTTTGAATAGAAACAGGACACTGGCAGTTAAAAAAGGTAGGGACTAGGCGGCGTAGGCCCTGACGTTAGCCCCACGGCATGCATGCCTTCACTACAGACTGCTAATGAATGGTAGGCCTACATGTACAGTACCTACATGTACATGTGTGCGTGATGCAGGGGGCCGGGGTCTATCTAACATGGCATGAGTCACCATAATCGCGGACTTAGTCGTGAGCTTTGACCAAAATTTATTCTTAAAATATAATAAATTTTTATTACTTCATTTTCAGTAGTTTAAAGATTGACTAAAATACGCCATGGAATAATATTAATTATGAAGAACATCGGTGTGGATGTCACTGAAACAGGAATAATGTCATCTGCAATAAATTGAGTCAGATCGGCTGTAGTAAAACCTACGTCACCATAATTCGGGCACGTACTTGTAAACGTCATTTTACAGGGTATCAGTAATGTCCTACTTCTGAAAAATCTGCCCGTTACATGTAATGTCTCTTGAATGAGGAATTATTTTTTGCATTTATTACTTTGGTTTAGTGATGCAGTTTGAGGAAAAAACACTCATTCGCAACAGCTTGACTCTCCATTACTTTCTCTTTTTCGTTCTCCTAGATTTGAATTTGTTCAGTTTAATTTTAAGTTGCAGTGAGGTATAAATTTTAACTTTTAAATCTTCTCTTTCTATGTGTATTTCTTGGAAAAAGTTAGAAAATACAGTGCCACCAAAATCCTGCCCGTTGTCGCCTATGGGAATCTCAAAATATAAGGTGCGCAGTACTTTTCATGCTCCGTATTTTTCATAATGCCCTCAAGATTTTGTAAAAGTTGATCGAAGTCGTCACTAAACAAACAGCAATCATTTACCTGTATCAATTTTCTAGACAATTTTAACTGGTTCATTTTTGTGTTTAGTCAGTAAAGTAAAGCTTTATTCTTTGTTGATATTTTTCCCCAAATTCTCCCTGAAAAAGATTTTAATTTGCACACAGCTGCAAACAGAACAACGTTGAAGTGGCAAAAGATCATCGACAGAAAATTAACATCAGGGCATAATTTCGTTGAAGAGTTCCACGACGAGAAATTTGGATGCGCGAATATTTGTATGCCCTGTACTGGGCCCTGTACCGATTGATAGTGATTTCTTTCGATCAAGTTTTTCCAGGCTGTCCAGGGATATTCAGACATCTGTTGGATCTTATGAACTGAAATTGCACCGGTATGTTCACTACTTGGAGCTACATGTACATGTAACTATCCCCTAGGTTGCTATTTGCAGAAATCTTGCCTTTTCCTTGTTTGGAGGAAAAAATTTTTCTTTCAAAATTTCAGTTGGTGTTTTCCCCACTCCGGATGAATTTTGGCCGGACTTGCACAAAACTGATGGCTCTTTTGTGTCATATCACAGAGTGCAAGCTGTGCTACCCCCAGAACTGTAGGGGCCGATGTCCTTCCCGCTCCCATGAACCCTATGGAAAACAAGCCATAGGGTTGCCAGTGAACTCCACACTTATTGAGTGCAAATACATGTACTGCTAGTACCAGCGCAATGTGAGGTCAAAGGTTGGATAGCATCGATGAAAAATGGCTGACGCTACATCGGCAGAGTCAAACTTGCAGACGAAAAAACGTTCTCCCAAAACCGATATTTTGGGGAGTACCAAGAAACAGAAAAGTTCCAAGAAGGGCTGGGAGCATGATGAGACTCTCAGCCTTATAACTGCCATGGAAACACCGCGATTAAGGCGAAAATGGACGGCATGGTCCACAATAGCCACGTGTGGCGAGAAGTCATGGGAGGTATTCCCGATGGCACCGGCGAGCAGTGCCACGATCGCTGGACATACCTGAAACGATGTTACTGAGAAGGTTATCAGAGTTAAAGGGCGCGCGTGCTGTGTGGGGTTGGAGGTCACTACGCATGCGCACTGTGTAGGTTATCGCATGGGACGTTGTACAATAAACAGTGCGTCCATTCACACGACCGTTTCTCATGGGTTGCTTGAGAAAGTTTCCGCTAGCAGAATCGGTGGAAGCATGTATTAAAATTAAAACTGAATAAATGGGTGTTTAAATCGTTGATTAATACAGCCACTCATGTTGTTGCATGTTTTAAAATATCCAAAATTTAAAAATTTTATTAAATCTCTTATGTTTTTTCCCGAGAAAAGGTACTTGAAAAGCCCAGGAATTGCTCTAAAATGCAGCTGAGAGCATCTAAAGTCCAAATATTTTTGGGCCCCGAACCCCACACCATGGCTTCACAAAATGTTGGTAAACCACGATGGAAATCCCCAAAGTTTTGAAAAGATCCTGGGGAGAACCCTGATGTCTTACAGGTCTGCTGTCTGAATTGTCTAGTTTGATGCTGTAATCAATGTCGTGTTGTAATAATGTGCACTATTCCTAATTGGGGTTCCCACTCGAGAAGCACTGCTTCCAGGGACCCCATCCACATCCATCCTTCCGGTTGTACATCTTCATTGTATAGCTGCAGCTATGTGAAAAATAAAGAATGAATGAAAAAGTTGCTGTGTTCACAACGTACATGTAATTTCTCCAACAGTATACATGTAAGTCTGATAAAGTTTAAATTCGGCAAGTACTCAAACTGGTACCACTGGTACTGTGTACACATTACATTGTGTGAACAATGTCTGTTTTAAAACTAAACACTAGTGGTACCATACGTGTGCCTTTGTGCTTTGTCACATGCGTGTACATGTACATTTATGGGGAAGATTGGAGTTGCATGTACATGTACACGTACATGTATATGTGCAAATCTTTTAGTCGGACAGATGTTTGCTCACTACATGTACATCTCCCATATGAAATGCGGCCTTAAAACAGTCTGCATCCTGTGGAAAAGTTTCAGTAATGTGGACACTGTTTCCAACCCTTACATGTATTTTGACTGGTTTATTAGCCCACTTGACTGAAAGCTTGAGTACTTTTCCAAAGAGCATGTGCTGCTATGTACATTGTATGTACAGTGTATGTATACATGAACATAAACACGTACACGTACCAGTACTTTGTACATACATGTACGTGTACGTGTATCTGTTCACATGTGCCAGTACTTGGTGATCAGTTATCTATGATTCAGAAGTGTGTATGGTACATGTATGCATGTTCATTGCAAAGTATATGAAAACTGCGGCGCACTGATGATAAGTAATGTAGGGCAGAGTGACAAAAAACAGTGCTCACTTTAGCAAACCGGTGAGCACTGTGTTTTCTTACTTTGCCCCTACATGTTCATTACATGTCTGCACATGTACATGTGTGTGTGTTGTTTGTATATACATGTAAGTGCCTGATGGGGTCAGCCTCACAAAAGCAGCTCTAAATGAAATGATCAAATAAAAGTGGGCTTGCTTTTGATTCATGTTATTCATTACAAACCTTTATCAGTTGGTGAAAGTAACTGTTAACAATTGATCTAAAGTTCTAATAAATGTACCTTTACCGTACATGTAGTTCCTGGTGACAATTGGCAACTTGTGGTTTCACTTGATTTGACTTAACAAACTTACATACATGTACATTGAGAGATGATTCTTTGGAAAGGGAAGGCATACATGTACATGTACACGTAATTTGCTCGTACATGTAAATGTAACTGAATGACTTAGCTTGAAGTGGAGTTCACGGTTCACACATGTTTGTTTTGTGAGTAATGACCCAATTTTAGCATTGCTCAAATACTTGTAGAGTGGTTACAAAAGAGTGTGTCGACATCTGACCTTTGAATCTTGTGTAGTTGCCGCTGCGTGAGGTTGTCTGAAACTCATCTTTGCTAAATTTTCATAACATGTGCATGTCACACGTACATGTACAGACTCTAACTAAGGTACAGTACCAGTATATAGGGGCCTATGTGAGTGCCCACATGGCAGTGAACACGTGGTGTACTCTAGGACTTGATTAGCAATAGCAGGATTTGTCTCTCTTCCACTGTGTGATTTGAGTGTTGATTTGAAATCAACTTCTGCTCTGGTTTGGCTCAGCTCTTATCAAATGCAGGTCGTTGCTTGCTCTTGGACGGTTGTGTAAAAAAGAAAAAATGTCCTGCTGCGATGTTGGTCAATACATACATGTACATTCACCTGGAAGTCTCCCAGAGCACGTCCTGATGTGATTGGTGTGGTCTGACCATGTACCTGTATGCGTGCAGTGCCAAATTGTTTCAGAGTCACCATATACATGTGTATTCTGAGTTTTATGGGTCTGAAAAATTTCGAGGCTGCATGTCAGTGTTGTTTTTCGGCCAAGCAAGGGAAATGGTCAGCATTTTTGTTGAGAACACTGAATTCATGTGCCAGTACGGATACATGTAATTATTCATCAAACCATGGAGGTACATGTACATATACCGGTACATAAATGGCAAAAGATATGTTCATGTACATGTACATACACGTATGTACATGTACCAGCATGTACATGTACACTGTAGTTGGGTATACTGTACATGTATTTTTTACTTACCTATTTATTTTTTTAATTGAAAAAAATTCGAAGGACGATTCCTCTCCTTCAGCAGATCTCAGCCAATTGTATGGGATATATTGTACATGGAGGAATGGAAATAATATCAGGAAGCATTTTGCTGGTTTATTCTTTTACACATGTCTGTGTCTAAATGTGACCCGCTGTCCCCAAACCAGGCTGAAGTTGATATTTGTGATGCTGGACAGTTCCTCTCCTTCAGGTTTTTTCTACACGTTAAAGTGATCCATGTTGAATCTGTAGTAAGCTCCCTACGGGTAGTGATACATGTAGCTGTGAAACTCCCATGAAAATCTGAACAGTGGAAGTTCCACTATTTTATGGTGATGAAGTTGCCTACTTCAGCCTGGTCTTGGGATGGTGGGTCGAAAATTTTTGTTAAATGTGTAATTGGTTCAAAAAATGGAAAAATGCTTTCAGTATGAGGGCACTGTACCGGTACAGTACATGTATAGATACATGTGTTGCCTTTGTTAAGTTTTCATTATCCATGATCATGTAAATTTATGTACCGATACATGAACATGTTCGGTACCTGTTCATACATGTACATGAAGAATACATACATGTACATGTACATACATGTACATGTATGTATGGTGTGCATGCACGTATTATGTACTGTACATGTGTACATGTACGTTTCATGATGAATCCATTCGAACCTGTGCATAAATCCTGTCTACCATACATTTTCCGTTCAGTACATGTACATGAACACTGTACAGCTGTTGAGCTGCATGGGCTGTGAGGACATTACCAGAACATACATGTTAACACAAGCAAATCTGGACAATGTTCACTATGAACTGTACAATGTGTGCACTGTCAAGAAGCACATACTGGTGCACATGTATGTACTGTACATGTACATGTACATGTATGTTTACAGTGTACAGTAGTTCACTGTGCAATACAAGTACATGTGCGTTGAGCCCTGTAGTGTAAGGCATACCTGGTACATGTACATGTAAGCAGCTCTGTCAAGAGGATGTGTGAATTTGGATTTGTAATGATTTCGTGGAATAGTAGTCAGTGATACATGTAGGTTCTGAATAGATTGGCTTGCAGTGTGGGAGGCCAGGGAGGGCAAGGTGTAAGATACATGTACGTGTAAGTTTTTGGACCATTTTTTTTTTCTCAGAATGATAGGTTTGTGTTATCATTGACATGCTTTCTTTTCTCACCTTCGTTTGAGTAGCCAAGTACATCTGTAAATGCTACTGGAATACATGCCCTTTCCCTGGACATGTTGGACAGTGTCATTTCATGAGGGCAGTCACTGAAAATGAAGACTCTGTTGTCTGTTGGGCCAGAAGTTGTCTTCCGAAAGCTTATCTAAGCATGTTTCCTTGCTCTATGGTCCAAGTTACATGTACATGTATGTACGGTACATACATGTACATGTATGTGTACATGTAGAGTGCTTGAACCTCATGTGTGATGCTTCAAATGCACAAGTACACTTACAAATGTACATGTACGGTAAGTACCTTTAATTTGTGCATTTTAGTAAATTTCATTAATTTGGGTCCCATTGAAGTTGCCTGATAAACTGATCATTTCATCGCAACTTGCCGGTATCAGCCAAGTTAGGTGAATTTGCCCATCCTTTTGGTACCGCAGTAGGTTCACTCTGTCCTGTAGGTTGACTCATCCGGGCTTGTCGTTCTTGTCCCAAGCTCAAAAATGCGCACCCATACCCGTTTTACATACATGTACAAAGTGTGGACATTCCTTTGTTCTCCTGTGGTTAACCACTTCCTGCCGGGGAGCAGGTTTCGGGCACCGTGTGTTTATACGCAGAGCCGGGGTGCCCGGTTTCGGACAAAGGAGCTGGTCTGTGTAACAAAAGACTGTACTTGGAACAAAGGACCTGCTGCTAGGAATTGCCATCATTTTTCACCTTCCATTTTTCGAAAGTAATCCGGCACTGTTTTGAAACAGTGTACCACTGTTGGGCATAGCGTGTCCACGGATTAGCACCATGGACAAAAGTACTCCAGGGCCCCATTGATGAGCAACACAGCGTTGCTGCTTGCTAATCCAACTGCGTATGAAAAGACGCTACTGGCATTCACCACAAAGGAAATTATGCAACACACAATTCTGGGCTCTCTTTTACCATGTTTACAGGGCTGCAGGCTTGGGTTGAATACTCGGGCGTCACTGAAGGTTGCCTGACAGATTAGAGTAGACACCAGAGAGTTGTACGTGTGGGTGTAAACGTCCAGTAAATGAACACATGAATTTGTAAAGAATTTTGAAAAACGGAAAATCTTGAAAAGGTCCCGACATCACATCCCGCTCAAGAGAAATCCACTCGGCAGGTAGTGGTGAAGGAAACTTTAGGAAAATGCTCCTTTTTCTCCAACTAGGATCACTCCTTTGAGCTGGATTTTGTTGATGAGTTCCTAGGCGTTCCTCTTCATTTTGCCACAGATACTAGCAACCTTGATCCCAAAATGCCTCTAAAACTGTTTTCCAGAGAGGGGAAAACATTGTGTGGAAGTGTGCGAGTCCACACAACGCCATCATACCCAACATTATGTGGACTTCTTTCATATCCTTTGTGCAGAGGTCCACACTACGTGTGCTACGCCTGCACAACCCTATGAGTATCAATTAATATTAGTCAATTCTTACTTTGGACCTTATTGAAGCAGTTCATGCCAGATGGCATGCAAATCTGATTTGACCATCTGTATGAGATACGCACATGTACATATGTGGAGATGTCCAGCCCACTGATGAATAAAACTGCAGTGCATGCCCCAAGTCACCTCCAGCAGATGAACACGTGTACATGTATGTACACGCTAATCCCCTGCTTGTTTTGCACGCACAAACACAATCTGAAAAGCCTGTTTAGGCAGACAGTATGTTGACCAAGACCTTGACCACTGTACATGGCTTTGCGTTTTAGCAATTACATGTACATGTATCGTTCTGTCGTGACACCTGAAGTGTTGTAAAATACAAAGTTGTGTAAGAAATATCAAATACTCTTCAATAGACCGTATTCGCGGCGTCCCCAATTTCAGTCATATTCCCCAACGTAGTGTATTTATTTGAAAACGTTGAATTTAAAGAACCCGACTATATTCTACGATTTTATTCCAACCCCCCAAATCACCTGGTACCATCCCATTACGGGTTTCAAATTTATACTGCACGTTCAGGAATATGACTGAAATTGGGGACGCCGCGAATATGGTCTATTGACTCAACAACAACAACAAAACATCAGTATGCAGTGCAGCCATTCCAGTACTTAAGTTGGGTGATTTATCTGTATTGGCTTTTTCAAAAATAGAAATTTTCAGCCAAATAATTACCCAAGCCCAATGCTACAGAGGATTTGTAAGGACTGCCCCTCTCCCCTGGCAAGCAGCTGACACCCTTCAGCAAAATACTGGTACATGTACATGTACCTGCCCGAAGATACCGATTCGGGTGAAATAACCATTCACATGGGGTTTGAAATACCGTAATAGGCTGTTTTCTTGTGTCAGTCCCACGGTAGGAGCAATTTAAAGTACAGTGTACATTTAGGCCAAGACTATCTGCATATTGTCTTAAAGGATTATACAATGAACCTGCATTATGGGAACAAGTAGACATTGTACATGTATGACCATAGTATAGATACAATTCAACAACCATTTTGAGTCACTGTTCCCCATGCAGGTTCTCATTTATACCAAGCCTCCCCTCCTTGTCATTTCATTATACATACATTATACGTACATGTACGGTATGTACATGTACATGTACCGTACATGTACATGGACTGTACATTGTACAGTTTATCTGATGCTGCGATGATTCAAACATTCTGCAGCCATGATTCGATTGAAAAAGTTGCATCAATCCCACTTCATATCACCAGTCTTCTGTACACCATTGTGTTCTTGTCATGTTATGTTCACCCACAAGCCAGGAATACGTTTTTGTTTTTGGCTTAAATCAAGTGAGGGGGGAGAAAAGAAGGGGTGCACACTGTATTTTTTAATGGCTCATTTTTTTTTCTACATGTAGTTGTTAGATCACGTCTCACCTTTTTGTTGTTGTGTTTTTTACGTACTTGTAGAAATATTGGTAGAGTGAACAGGTACCAGTATGGGTGAGAAAAAACAAATGTATCCATGGAGGAAAATCATAGATGCACCCATGACAGTATCTACCAGTGCAAAATATGTTGTAATAACATTGGTGCAAAATGCATTGTTCATTTTACAATTTGTTCTCGGTACTGGAACGAGTTGCGAGTTAACTGAGTGTTTGTGAGTTGATATTGCTTTAACAACATGCACTGTACGGTACATGTACCTTGCACGTCTACTCCCATGGGATGTTCCGTATGCGTATGACGACACAGACTGTGACCTGGACCTTGTGATTAGATGCATCACTCACTACCTGGGCTGCATTGTTGCCACATCAAGTGCTTACATTTTGTATTTCAATTACATTGTAAAAATCAGATATTTTCTGTAGCTTTTAAAATACAGCATTTTTGTGGCCTTTATAATGTTTTGTTAGCGGAAGTTCCAAATACATGTAGGTTCTAATTTCTCATGGCATCATGTACATGTACTTACATTACATGTACTGTGTCATGTTTTAAATCAGCATGTACCGGTACATGTACATTGTACCGTGTACAAATACATACATGTACATGTACAAATGGGTAGATATAACCATCACTGCTGCTATGGGTATCCATCAGGAAGTTGTTACAGAGGTCACCCACCATACCATATTTATTTTAATTTTGGATTTTTCCTTGCTTCGACTTTTGAACACCTGTTTTCATTCCCCAGAGAATGAATGGGGTCTTGGTCTGAGAGGGATCGTCACCTGTTTTAGTTGATGTAGGGTTGTACATGTATTTGCATATGTGCGTGACTGTCTTTTTGCTGTGTTGTAATTTGTTTTTCACTGTGCATACATGCACATGTACTTCTGCATGTACAGTACCATACTGGTAGGTGTATGAGGTTCTGTGGTCATGCATATGGACTTGCATTTCTCCGGTGTTCACTTAGTGCTTAACATTTCATGACTGGTTTGACAGTTGACATTTCTCTCTATTGTGTGTAACATTTCCCGCCTCTAGGAACACTACAATCATTTTCCATGAAGCTGTACATGTATTTATCACAGTAACAATTATTTTGACCGTCTGCAGTGTGAGCAATAAACATACAGTGGAAGGAAACGAGGCAAAATATTATTCAGCCTTAACCAAGGAAATCTTGAGATCATGGAGACACATGCTTGTACATGTACATGTACACGCACCGGTCCATATACCAGTACTGCTAGTACAATGTCAATTTCATTTGTCCATCCGTTCCGAACAGAACAAAAGAGGGCATTTTTGTTTGTTTGGGGCAGAGTGCGCTGAGTATGCATAACTGATTTACAATGTACTTCGGCATGTACATGTATAGTCTTTGCGTATGCGCAGGACGTCTGCAAGAACCCACTTGTAACCACCTGTCTTTCTTTTGGCCAATTGGGGGTGCCCTTCAGCTCGAGGCAGATTATGTTCATGTACATGTATGTGTCTGCTTGAGAGTTGCAAGATCTGTGTTTAAATGTACATGTATTTGTGACATTTCTGAAGCGGAACGCATCAAGAACTCCTTCAGAGAAGGTCCCAACACATGCTCAGAACCAAATGTATTTTAAACTAACACAACAAAACTACATGTACAGGTATATACAATTTACGTACATGTACAGTATGTACAGTCCACATAACATCTTTGAACAATGTTGAAGGTACATGTACCGTACAATGTACACGTACATGTGCAGGTTGCAGTACATACATGTACATGTAGCTTTAGTTCTTTATTCTCTGCACTCAGCAACAAGACAGGGTATTGTAAGAATCTATACTCATTTTAAGTCCTGGTACATGTACTAGTTGGTTGAAAAATGTAGCATACATGTACATTGACAGTGGTTTCTACACGTACATGTACTAGTACAGTAACCCTAACGCCCTAGGATGTGTGCAAAATCATATTAGAATTGGAGGACTCAGGGCTGTCAGGGTTAAAATTTTCCAGTGTGTAATTAAAACAGCCTATTTGCACACGAACAGACTGCAGACTCAGACATGCAGGTACCAGCTTAAAATTCTCACCTTGTAAACTATATGTACAAGTATTCTCGGAACTACAAACTTGCACATGTACATGTACAACATACTTCATAAGGCGTGTTTCTGTTACACTTTTGCTTCCACGGGTACGTGGTAACTTGCCACGACACTCCTTTGTGTCAATTTACCGCTCATTCCCACGTCAACATTTTTTAAGCGTAACGGAATGTTTATTTGCTGTGTAATTTTTTCAGACTGGCTGATCAATTACATTGCCTGCACTGTACAAATCATGACGAATTTGGCAAAATCTGACCAAAAAATGACAAAATCAGACGAATTCGGCCAAATCTGCCATAAGTAAGATAAACCTCTACCATGTTTAGGGGAAAAGCCAAAATGTGTACATATACACTGTATGTACATGTATACATGTAGCTTTATCCGGGCACCCTTCACTGTGTGTGTGCACAGCATGCTGCTGTACATCACGCATGGAACTGGACACTGGGAACCATACGACCATATTCACGTGCCTGCTATCAATCTCTGTTTAGCAGTAGTCTGGTTCGTAGGTTTAGCAAAGTCACTGTTATAGATGCATTGTATGGGAACTTTTCAATTGGACTTTTTTGCGCCCCTGCTAACTTACCGTGAATGCATAGAAATCTTCCTCGACCCTTTTAAGCCTGTTACCGGTACATGTGGTTTTATGTCACCATCGCGGTAAGTTGACAGGGACGTCAGTTTACCATGTGTTCCCATCGGATTTAATTTTGTAATTGTACAGGAAAGTCACGGTAAGTTAACCAAAAAAAAGTCCAGTGGGAACATGGCTTTAGAGTATGCATAGTGTACATATATACGTACATATGTACACATACATGTACATGTATATTGAAGCCACTGATGACCTATGCATTAGGTTTGTCACTGTTTCTCCGTGCCATGCACTCCAGTTACTTGTTACAATCTCCAGCGGTGGTGATTAAAGAGCAGCTCATTAGCAATGAATGTTTATGACATGTATGAGTGCAACGGTAAGAATAATTGCATCAGGGACAGATGCAATATTCCACTACGAAGCAAAGCCCGAGTGGAATGGAGCATTTCATTTGTCACCAAAGGAAATCATTTTGTATGATACCACTACACTCATTATTTGTTTCATTTATGTACAGCACAATACATGTACATTGTACGTGTACCAGCACAGGTCTGCATTTATTTATTCTCTTCTGTTGGGACCAAAAAATGAACGATCCTCCAAACATATCACGTCTGCCATTTTGAGACACAAATTAGTGCCTGAAGCAGCACCCACTGAGTAGAACCAATAAGTCACTGGCATGTGATCAACGATCCACCAATCAGATGACAGGGAGTTATGCAGGTACATGTACAGGTATTGTGTAATACCAGTAGGTGATGATTTGACAGGGCAGAGGCTTGGCCACTGTGTTTAAAAATAACCTCAATATCATATCCGTTGCCCTTCTTGCCAGATACTTGATCATGTTAGAAAATCAATCTAAAGTACCGGCATTTAACCACCATATATGTACTTGTGCAGCTACATGTGTACATTGTACATGTAGGTGTACACGATGAATGTACCTCTACATAATAAAGCTTGTTACTTTATTACTGCCATGTTACTGTTGCAACAGAATCAAAGATATTTGATTAAATGTAGCAGACTAGAGGCTTTTTCCAGTGAGAGAAAGCACCATGTGGTACTGGGAGCCCTACCCAAACTTGCTTTGAATTGTAATTTTCAAAATATTCCAATCACAGCATACATCAAATAACAATATACATGTACATTGTAAATGCATGATTTTTGGTATCAGGATGAGTTTTTTACAGTACAGTACAAATGATCAGTGAAACAAAACCAAATGTGTAATACAAAAACTTCACATTACAACAGTTTGTTTGGTTTCTTCTTACCTGCGCTGTGGCCAGAACATGTGTACGCATGTACTTGTACATGTACACAAATTAAGTTGTGCCTGTTATGTTAGTATTCAGGGCAGTTGCTAAGTTTTGAGTTGTTAGCATTTGTCACATTTTTGAAAAAAAAAACCACCAGTTTATCATTTAATCCCTCTTCCATTGCACTGATAACAGAAAATATCAGAAATCTGAACTCGTTTCTGAAAACTAAAGAATTCAAGTTTTTAGTTGACACCAAATTCCTATTAGAACTACTTGAATCAGAAATGTTGAGGACCATGTCCTCTTTTACGCAGTTCGGCCTGTCAGTATGCACAATGAAGCTCCACATGTACAGTGTACATGTACATAGACATTTAGTGCCCTAGTGACATACATGTACCGGTACATGAAGTGGTGAAAAGAAGGTGCTGTTTCAGAAAAATTCTGAAAATGATGCCCCATTATTTAAATTTTTATACAGAGGTACATGTACATGTATGTATGTATGTATGTACATGTATGTTTGTAGCTGAGATTCATTTCATGGCTCCTTTAATTTTCTGAGTGCACATTACATGTACACGTACGTTATTTTACATCATACATGTTTCTGTTTTAGAAAGTTTGCGTGACTGATGCAAGGATGTCATCAGTTACCGTCCCCGGTAACCTGTCCCATAAACTCATTAATGTCCCCTTCCCATGCTGCTCTCACTTTCTTTTCATATGTAATTTGAACTTGTGGAATTCATCATTTCCCGTCAGAGCTAAATGTGGCCAGCTGCTAATTGCCAATCTTATTCACATGTGTGGTAAGCACTGGTAAGTGTATAGTGTACAATGTACCGGTATGTACATGTATGTTAATTCCAGTAAAACGTGTGAAGCATGCATGTGCATGTACATGTGCATGTAGCGGTACATGTACATGTAGCGGTACATGTACATGAATTCAGCCATGATACTTGTGGTACATTGTACAGACACCTTTTTCATAAAAACCATGCACCTCTTACATGCACATTGTACATGTAAAGATTGTACATGTACATCTACTGTACATGTGGGTCTTTTTTTTAATATGGGGGCCAATGTGTATTTCAGGGACATCACAATTATCATGACCATTTAAAACAAGACCAGTTTCACTTTCCCATTTAATTTTCATATTTATTTGTCAATTAATATGTGTTGATTACATTCAAATCATTTACATTAAAAAGTATTTATTTACACAATAATTGCAAGGGCAAAACCTCATCGTTTCTCACTGTTTTTTCAGTATTTTGTGTGACATTTTTGATGACCTGTTTCATATGACATTTCATACCACTGGCAAAACAAATAAGTTGTTTATTTTCTAACTAACCTATCAACAGAGAGGTAAATTATGATATCAGATAAATCTCCAAATGAAATTCATTTTAATTGAGAATACAGGTGCCGTCATAATCTGATATAACAATGCAACATTTCGTTCCTCCAGTTGTTACGAAGTGAAAATCATTTTTGGCTGTTAAAAACAAACAAAAAGCTGTTGCAAATCAATTCGAAAACCTAAAATATCAACTCTAAGTACTCCCCAAAATATCTCCTACTAACTTGTGTCTGAGATCCCAAACATTTCTGAAGATATCCCTGTCAATTCTCGTTCAAAAATATTTTGGTTATTTGCAAAATTGTTACGTTGAAAACAAAAAACTTCATGCAACTTCCAACGTTCGCCCGAGTCGGGATCATATTGTAAGCCTGCATGCGCTGTCACATGATCGTCACATGACATAAAACATGCCAAGTTCCTGCCATTCTTTCATCGTCAAGAAATTTCGATCAAAGTTTTCGTTACTCCCACGTTACGCTGTGACAAAAAGTTACGGGATGCGGGTTTCTTCGCAAGATATGAAGGTAAAATTTACCAGAAACTTAACGTATACAGGAGCACGATAGCCACTTAAAACTCACAAATAAAAATGAGCATATTGGAAGAAAGGAAACATTTTTCCCCTTCGAAGCGGAAACGTCTGTGGTGGAGCTGGAAGTCGCCATTTTTCATTTTGCGAGTTTACCTGTATGCTAATGTCCATTAACGATGTCATGACACACCAGCCTAGCACAGCGTGCTGTGTCAAGTCGGTACACATGCGCCGGCGACTGTCTTGTGAGCGGCGGAACGTTCGGTGGCAGTAACCACATGGAAACAGTGCAATGCACATTACACCTCTCGGGAAACAGTCACCAGCGTGCTTGTGCCACACCGGTGTGGCCAACTCGGCATGCTGGTACTATTTTGTGAATGGTCCACTAGGCCAGCGAGCTGTGACGTCATCAACAACATTAGCATACAGCTCAAAACGCAAAATTGGACATGGGGATTTTGTTGAACTTTTTGGCATAAATGCTTTGTGACATTAAAGTTTCTTCACATTCCACTTGAATGAAAATGTGAACCGGCATCTAAGTACATGTATCTCTACAACTCTGAATTCTTTGAAATTTTCTTCATTATCCAGTAAAGACAGAAGTTATGTTTTCAACTTTCAGGCTTTTACTTTAGGCCAGTGGGTGCGTGACAAGTTTGACAGTCCAACCTTGTTAATAACAGCACTTTAAATACAAGAACCCACTGCAATATGTGCAGTTTTTGGTGACAATTGTAATGCTTTATGACATCAAAATTGCTTCACATTAATTCCCATTCATTGGAAATATGCACAGGTTTTAGAGTAAATTTGTATCCCTAATTTATTGAGATCACTATTCATTGACTGCAGACATGAAATGTTGTTGCCATTGTTACAACAAAATCTAATGCAGTTCCCAGTGTAAATTAATGTATGTATTGTGACAGTTTTCCCACGTGTAACAGGTGAAATGAGTCATAAAGCTCTATAAACTAAAAACTTCAAAACACTTAATGTTTCTGGCAAAGGTGCACAAGCTAAATTGCATGCATGCCTATGAGCTGTGCCGTATACATGTGTATTTGCTATTTAAGCAACTCTGTGTTAAACCAAACAAAACTGTCCAAAATAATTTAAAAAATAGCCAAAAAGTGAATTTTGTGGGAAAATGTTTGCCCATTTTTATGCCGCCTGAAACCCTATCTAGAAAAAAACAACTAGTGATGAGAATATATGGTATGTACACAAAACAAAATGGGCAACAGTTGCAAAGAAACCATTACAAACCAAAAATTACATGCATAGAACTATCATACATGGTTTCTCTGTTACACATCAAATAATTTCCTGCACCGCTGCACAAATTGAGTCTGTACATGTCAAGTACATGTAGTTATTCAAAGCAAAAATCATATTCATTTATTGCATGTACATGTATGTATTATCAATTACATGTACATATCAACAAGTTTTGAATTTGTTTAGACAGTTTTGAAATTTTGACCACCGTGTCACACATTTGGCCCCCCATTTAACATCTTTAAAATAAAGACCCATCTACATGGACTTGGATGTGGGCATGTACCAGTCCATGTACCATTGTTGTATCCTGGTGCATGTACAAACATGTATCCATCCATTTAACAGGACCTTGTTACATGTAATTGGCCCCACTGAACATGTACATGTACCCGGTAGCAAGGAGGGATAACAAACCACATCTCCATATCGCAGTTGTTTGTTATCATGGCAGTACCTGTAAGTCAAAAAAAGGTGTACCTGTAATGTAAACAGTACTCAGACTCTTCATGAAATGAATTACATATGTACATGTACGAGTAAACCCTACAGTACAGTACCTACATGTACAGTACTTGCACACATACATGTACATGTACATGTATGTACCTTACCTTCAAAATACATGTTTACCGTTACTGCCTTCATGGTAGACGTCCTATGAAATGAAATTTGTTGTACCTGTGTGGACATGCTGTCAATGTTGTACAGGCTCCCAGTTTGCTGCATGCTGCAATCGCACAGTGTGACTTTTGGGCGATCTTGGCATGGTTTTTTCATCCGATTGCATCAGGGTTCTCCCCAGGATTTTTTCAAAATTAAGGGGGGGGGATTTCTGTCCTTGTTCACTGACAAATTGCAAAGGCGTGGGGTTCTGGGCCCCCTTTATATGTCCTCTGGTGCATTCTAGAGCATTTCCTGAGCTTTTCACGAGTAATTTTCCATGGGGAAAATGACAGATTTGAAAGTAACTACCATTAAGTGTTTTATTCATGGTTTATTTCCATTTTTCCAAAACTTGGTAAATCTCTTAATTGGCGAGTGTTGCAAAGTTCCATTTTTCAAATTTCTTACGACAGTGTGATTGCCTCCTGCTCAAAAGTGGTACGTGTCTGTCATTGTCATTTGCTTTGATACTTAGAGCAGCACAAAGTTAATGTTGGAGCAGAATATTTAGCAATTTCCACTGGCAGAAGGCAATTGCGCAATTATGCTGATCGACTGATCACACCCAACCTGACCACCCCTATGGGACTTCAATACAACATATTGTCTTCGGGTAAACTTGAGTTCTCAATTGGGTGATCCAACAAAGATAACTGTATCGTGCGGTTCATATCAAACCCTGCGCAATGCGCTGTTCTAACTCAACGCATTGTGCTATTTTTATGGTATACACTGTAGCAAGACGCCCAACTGCCAAATCTACTCTAAAATTCAGAGGTGGTGAGTTTGCATGCATACATGTTGGCCCCTATAACATCTTTGCTTGAAGATTGCTTGAAGATAAATTTGTTTTCACGCTTGTGCTCAAAGTACATGTATACGTGCAGTGTGTCTGTGTCCCATACACACTATGTACAGTGGCCAAATGGTACCCGTATAGGGGACACCGACACACTACATTATTCTGCGTCCCTCTTGCACAGGTATGGTAAGTAATATCTTAGCAGTAATGCGTTTCTTTTGGGGGGGCATCAAGTCTATTATTGCACTGAATCAAGTGATTTTCATGTGTACTGTATGTATTGTACATGTACATGTATGTACATGTACATGTATGCAAGTTCAGGCACCAGTCATGTACATGTACATGTACGTGTACCGTAAACGATGATGCAGTATACTCCATGGCAGGAATTTCACTGTTGCTGTAGGAAGGTTTCAATTTTTACAAGCTCTTCACCTCTACATGTACATGTATGTACTGGGTACATACAGTATTGCACATTATGACGTGTCCTCTAACTACAGTACCGGTACGTACATGTACATGTACGTTCACATACTGTACATGCACTGGAATGGTACGCGTACATGTACCGGTACTGTACATTTACATGCTGACATTGCTCACTGAAACTTAGAGGGGCATTGGGTATAGTTTACATGTACATGTATGATGCAGAGACATGCACATGTAAAGGTATACTGTACATAAGGATCATGTGCACAGTGCGAGTGCACTTGTAACATATACAGAATGCATTGTACATTGTAATGTACATGTACACACTATCCAAGGGCACCGTGGGTATTCCAGGGGGTGTATTAGTGAAGTGTGACTGCATGACATACATGCACAGGTACTGTACATGTACATGTTGCATCATATGTCTTGAGGGAGTGCCAGTCACAGCATAATACTGATTGTACATGTACCTGTATCTGTCCTTCCTCACATCCTGGAAGGAACACAATTGGCAGGTCTTCTCTGCCAATTGTAGAGGTACATGTACCTGCACCTGTCCATGTAGCTGTAACCTGTTATGCAAAAGTACCTGTACAGATGTTATTCTAGGGTTGGCAGTAAAATTGTTATGAGTACATGTATGTAATACAGTACAGGTTATATACCAGTAACTCTTTGTTTTGGGAACTCAAGAATGGAAATAAAAGAAATAAAATAAAACTTCAGGATAACTTGTTACGTACCGGGGTACAATGTACTGGTAGATATTCTACTGTACATGCATGTCCATATTCTATCAGTTCTACTGGTAGTGTGTGGTGAAATGTACATGTACGTACCGTACGTGTACGGTTCCTTAATTTTTAAGCCAGGTTTTAAGCCAGGGTTTGGAATGCCCATTCAGTACAGTTGTCATTCTTATACCCAATTAAAAAATAGCTCACTTGTGAGCAAGGTCCATTGTTGAATTTGTACTTGTACCTGTATACGTGTACATTAACTCTTCTCATTCATGAATTTGCATGGATGAAATCCTCATGTACCGTACATGTACATGGGTGCTGTACACTCATTCAGTGAGCATTCAAAAGTGCTCGCAGTTTCTCTTGGAAAAAGAGATTTTTGGCCGAAAAAAAAGGCCAAAATCAACTCCCTGGGTTTAGGGCGAGGGCAGAGTTGATAAAATTATGGTTCAAAAACGATTTACATTGTATACATGTATATGTACAATGTATGTACCTGAGTACTGAATGTTAAGTACCTGAGAAAGTAGAAAGATGCCAAAAAATGACCCCCAAATTTTTTTTTAAAATGGCTGTGAGCAGGCTTGAGACCTAGCACTTTTCAGGTAGGTACGTGTAAGTTTGTTTTGTGTGAATCATTAAAAACGTCATTTGCTAGCCCACTAAAAATTGAAAAGAAATGGAAGGACTAAGAACAAGATTCAATTTAATCTTTGGATGAAAAGCTCCAGTAATGTCGACTTGAATGTTTATGATGAGCTTTCATTGTTCTCACTGGGGCTTGACACTGCACCCACACGTGAACATGTACACGTACATGTATGTACATGTAGGGTTGCATTTTCTCCAATCTGTCGCTCCTGGACCTGTTAGCAAATAAAGCTGTGTTACATGTACAGTACATGTATGTACATGTAAAATCATTTTGTTTGCTTAAACATTCATGTACTGCATAGTCAAAATACAAGTACAGGTTTGTCTGATTGGTTGGTTGTTTGTTGGTTTGTCGGGGTGTTTGTTTGTTTGTTTGTTTGTTTGTTTGTTTGTTGGGGTGTTTGTTTGTTTGTTTGTTTGTTGTGGGTTTTGTTTTTGTTGGTAATACATGTTGTTTGTTCGTTTCCTGTTTGCTATCATTTTTGTTTTGTATTGCTTTGTTTTTGGTCAGTTTGTAGCACCCGGAGAGCAACTCGATAGTAATTAAGTTTGCTTTTTTTGCAATCCTGCTGGGGTGTTACATGTGTTTTGTGGATGTGGTGTTGTTGCTTGTGCTGCTGTTTCTAAGTTTGTGTGTTACTGTATTTTGTGTGTGTTTGTTTGTTTGGTTTTTATTAACGATGTAGATTCTTAACTAAAACTATATTTTTGAGCTTACAATTTTTTTAATTTTGTAAACTGTTTAAATTTTCTGTGTTTTTATCTTGCAAAATAAATAAATGAAATGAAATAAAAAACTCTGTTTTCTTGCATCCTAGGACTTTCTAACTTCTGCCGGTATTTCTGCTTCAATTCCAGGTCCACATGTGAAGCACTGTGCCAGCCACCCTTCACATACACTCACACCAACAATAATGCAGGCAAAAGGCTGACAATGTCAAACTGTCAGTGTTGAATTGGCCACAGGTCTGATAAGCCATGGCTGAGCAGATGGGTAGGAGTGACAGCCGCAGCAGTGCCAGCTGTGGCGACAGCAGTGGGAGCAGTGGTGCTGGTGGTGCTGGTGGTGCTGCCAGTGGCAGCAGTGCCCCTGGCAGCCAGGGCTCCTTTGCCGAGGTCACCGTCATCGACTCACAGTTTCAGCACTTCAGCAGCTACATCGAGGTCATCCGGGTCTACAAGTGCCGTCTCTGCACCTTCTGCAGCCCGTTGGAACACGTCATTGCCAGCCACATGTCTGAGGTGCACTTCCCACGCCGATGTTTCCTCTGCAAGCAGTGCCTCTTCGTCTTCGAGGACCGGGCCCAGCTGGCCAGCCACCTGGATTCAGCCCACGGCACCAAGAGCATTGCAGTCTGCTTCGGGGATGCCACGCTATCTAGCACCGGTTACCCTCCTTCTTCACCCCCGCCCACCTTGAGGATGATGATGAGGACAGCCGAGGGAGAGGAGAGGATTCAGCAGCAGATGATGGAAGAGGTGACTGGAGAGGAGGCTAGGAATGGACGGGTGACGTCAAGCACTGGTAACCTGGCTAATCTTACCAACACATCCAACAGCAGTCCTTCCCAAGTAGACTCCATGGTGAGTGAAGCCTATGGTTCAGTAGTCCTCACGTACCTTTTCTACCTACATTAGTTTCTAGTATATTTCTGCAAAAAATGTTTCAGTGGAGATGGACTTTATGATCACATCATAACCAAATGTTGGAGAGTAGTTCTCAGATTCATCAAGAGTGCATCTAAGTGATGCAGTCAGGTCACACCAGGTTAACCAAGTCAAGTTCCAGCTATTCAAGTGAATAATTATGACAAAATATTTTTGATTTGGATTGAAATAGAATACTACCGCATCGAAACACATGTGCTTCTGCAATCTTTTATGAACTTTTCATTTGTTCATGTGATGCCCTGAATGTTCTTTTGTGTAAAAAAATGATTTTTTCTGTGATAGGAGCATTCAGGTGCTGAATCTGGGGTTGCACAACTAGAGGGAGACAGAGCCAGTGAGCCTCCTTCTGTGATTGGAAACACCAGACAAGAGCAAGAGCAGTCCCACAGTAGCTCTTGCCATCCGAGCAGCTCTAACCAGGCAAACAGCAGCCCAGACATCATTGACTGCGAGGTGGTCAACCTAATCCCGAGGTCTGAGCAAGTTCCTCCTAGTAAGCAGTCGCCCTCCGTGCCCGCTTCCCAGGCTCCCAGCACAGATCTCCGCGTCACCATTGGCAAAGCGTACTGCCAGTCGTACATCAAGACGGAGCCCATCAGCCCGGTGAGGAGCTCCCAACCCCAGCAAGGTCAGAAGCCCAGACCCTACCTGGGACGAAGCCGGCATGACCCAAGGTCCTACATGCGCCGCTGGTCCCTGACAGAGAACTCTTTGAGCGATGACAGTACAATCAGTACCCCTGCAAGAATGAGCCGCTCGTTTGATGCACCAGGCTCTGGCAGTGCTTTGCAGAATGGCATTGAAGAGGAGAAGGCCAACAGTGACAGGGACTCTAGCACCCAGAAGATTCAGAAAGTTACCCCAGCAACTACAGAGGGTGAAAATAGGTCGGGGCATACAGACAGGAATTCAGAATGTAATAAGTCATTAGAGGAGAGGAATGACAAGGAAGATAGGGGTAAACCCATGGAAAAGAGTAAATCTTTAGATACTGGTAAAGAGGCTGAGAGCCAGAATTTACTCGGGGTAGGGAAGTCATACATTAGTGGGCGATCCCTAGATGGAAGGCCTCCTCGTTTGGTTCGGCAAAATGTTGTTGAGGAGAGTCCCAGGAGCTCACCTCAGATGAGAGTAGTGGCAGATGACAGTTCTATTTCTCAAGAGCAGAATGAGACATCTGTGGTTACCATACCATGTGGCATAGCAGAGGCTATGCGGCGTGAGAGTTTCAGTCGCAGCTTTCCCGGCAGCATGGGGAGACCGCCCGTGGAGCATCTTTCCAATCCCAAGACCTCTGAGGTGTGTTCAGATTTCAGGCCGACGCTGAGGGACCTTGTCAGCAGCAGGATGCAACGGGGGGAGCGGCAGCAGCTTCCCCCATCAACGGCAGGGGCTGGCCAGGACCAAGGCATTCCTCCAAGCAGCACCATGGTGCCGATGATGCGGTCAGGAAGGGTGCGCAGTTACAGCGTAAGTGAGGGGGACATGCAGGGGCTCCAGAAGAATGGCAACCCGAATCGGTCTCTGCCGAAATTAGGTGACGGCCATACAGAGGCATCTCCTTTGGAACGAGACCACCCTTCTGGCATTCATTCGAGACAGCCTCCAGGCAGCCCTCAAGTACCAGCCATGATTCCTCACCAGTATCCGGCGTTAGTCTACCAGCCCTACTCCATTGAGGGAGAGCCAAAGCACATGAGATACTTCAACCAGGCCCCCAGGATGGTTAATCCTGGACCCTTGGATGGCCCACCCCACCCCCTGCAAATGAGGCAAGAGGACAGTAGCCAACAGCCAGGCCCTAACCAACCTGTTGAGGAGTCATTCCTCTACCGCTACCTGCGCAACAACGGTGGTCGTAAGTTCAGGCGCAACTCCATTAGCGTGAGCACTTTAACCTGTGATGTACAGCCAGCTGGCCTGGTGCCCTCACATGGTGCACCTTCTCGAGGGATGATCCCCCATCCTGAGGGCACAGAGATGATGAGCTTTGAAAGGCAGAGAGGATTGGCCTGGCCAGCCCGCCATCACCCAGACCATCCCTTCCAGCCACAAGGGCCCTTTCCATCCCACATGCCGCCTTATAATATGGCGTGGAAAGACAAGTTTGATGCCAGCCAGATTTCCCCAAACACACCAGTCAGTGCTGAGCAACGACACAGTGTAGAGTACAGTGGGCCTGTAGACAGAGACCCCTCAGCTAGAGGTGAGATGGTCAGTGGCCCTAATGGCATGGCCATGATTGATGGGAAGGTGCTGAGAGCTAAGCAAGGAGAAGGGGGCGAGTCAAATCAAGATCTAGCTAAGGACATCACTAGGCAGGTACAACAGGCAATGGGCATCACACAAGGCCTGTACACCCCAGGAGATCGTCACCTGTCACCTTGGGTCGAGGGCAACGAACGGTCAGACTCACCTGATGAACCCATGGATGGAGACAGCCCGGGGCAGCGGCGCAGCCGCAAGTCTACCTTCAACATCTATCGGGAGATCCCTGAACGGAAGCGGAAGCTGGACCAAGAGGAGGAGGAGAAGATCAAGCACAGCTACAATGCAGACGGGAGCTTTGACTACTACTCCTTGACCGGCTGGAAAGCCTACAAGTGCGACCTGTGCAAAAAGCGGCGTTTCAAAACAGCCTCTGAGCTGCAGGAGCACAAGCAGCGCAAGCATGGCCTGCAGAAGAACCACAGCAGTCAAGGCAGTCTGAATGGGCTTCCTGAAGCAGCTGCTGCCTTGACCGTTGTGGAGAGCAGTGAGCTGAATGAGTCCCCATCTTCGGGCTGAGGAGATGCTAGGGCCGAGATGCCACTCTCCTTTTTTTTTCCTGGCTTGCTGTTCCATAGCAGCTGTAGGTAATGCCGCCATGCCTACACAATTTGAAGAAGTGTTGGTGGTCTTTTTGAAGCAGTTAACATCCGTGAAGATGTCGGGAGGAATCCAAGAGACCACTATCATGTTGGCTTGACAGTCATTGGTTGGTACATACCTGTAAGGAGTATATCTCATGGGATGCTCTTGAGAGATGTTAGGGTGGTTTTTTTGCCTCCATCCTCAAAGAGTCACGCAAATGCAGAATTTGAGTGGCCGATGTTTGTCTTGGTTTCAGAGAGGAGTCTTTCTGTGGATTGATTGTGGGGAAGTTTTGTGACTTCACAGTGTTTGTCAATATGCACTTGTTCAACCGAAATTTTTACATATGTGCTTCCTACACAGACAACAATGCTAGTTGCAATTCCAATGGTCTTGTACCTGTGTGTCACATCACTGTTTGCATTTGTTTTATCCATTTTTTATTACTTTTTGTCTCACTCTTGGTATGAGTACCACTTTCAGTCATCTGTATTGGTGAAGCGTTAAGATTAGCTCTTAAACGCAGTGAGTCTTGAATTTTTGGTTTTGGTTCTGCCATAGTGATCTGAGTCCTGATTACCTAACATCGGAATGTGGCAAAGATGGAAGAAAATGCATTGTATGTATTGTAATACACGAAATGAAATTGTGTATAGAAGAAATTTTAAAACAGGTACTTACCTATATTTTTTTTTACAGTAAATGCTACAAGTTTGGAAGTTTTTATACAGAGATTACATTGTTTCCTTATCCATTTTATAGCAAAAATGCCTTGACAATCTGTGCTTCTCAGAACTCAAATATGACGGTGGTTTTACCCCAGAAATATCTGCTAAGAATCTGGACACAGGTTCTGCTGTGTGAGGAAATTACATTTTGACAGAAGGAGAAGACAACTTGTGTTTGCTTTGTTGAAAGTGGGACGGACGCCGTGTCAGTGTTTGGGACACACTTGAAAGAAAGTTGTGCGACTCAGGAAAGTTTGAGGTGAAGCATGAAATGGACGGATCTTGTCTTGCAGTAGTGTGGACACATACTACTTTTGGAAAAGGTGGTGTGTGTTGGGCAGGCAATCAGAGAAGCATTCGCCTTCACTCTAGGAATTTTCATTTTTGGTGCAAATTTTTTTCTTTTAATTTTCTATTGTTTTAATTCAAATTTAAACTAGAACTTGCCACATTTCTGAATGTCAAGCCCTCCCAAGTTACATGTTTAAGCCTGTTTGCTTTTTTTTTTCTTATTTTTTACGAAAATGACCTCTGAGCCAGCTCAGAGGTTCAGTGCGTGTATTGTGTGCACAAAGTTCAATTTTTGGATAAAATATTCTACTGTCTTGGAAAGTCACAAGTACAAGTCTGTGTACATCCACCTACCAGTTTTTGCATTTAGTTTGATTTCATGGAGTGTTTTGTGCACAACTACATGTATATGCACACGTGCCTGCACATAATGGATTATTTCCCTGGGAAAAGCGTCAAATCGTTGAAAAGAAAAGGTTTTCGGATTTTGGAATAGCGGTTCTTGCAACCAGCAAAGAGGATTCCTCCTAGCTCTTTTCTGCAGTCATAGATGAATTTGATACAAACATTTCTAACATTTATAATGAAACTGTACAGACATGTACGCAGCATTTACAGTCACAATGTTTTGATAATGTTTAGGTGTGAACAGACAAAGTGAAATCAGTTTTTTGATCAGTTTTGTTGTGTATTACACTCAGGATAAAAGTCACTGAATTTATGAAAGTATGGTATATACATGTATATATAACTGCCTTTTGAATCCAGTTATTGTATCAATTATTGTATTATGAAGCATGCGAGGCTGGGCCTTTGCAATTTTTACAGGATCTAATTTTAGGGCTTGTTTGCGGGGGCAGGGGGGCTGTATTTGATGTACAGAGTGTGTGCTTGGGTTACTGGGACTTTACGTGACTGGTCCATGTTACTGGACTGTAACAACACATTACACAATTTGTAATATAACATTAATTTAGTGCTTCCCTGAAGCATCCAGACTCGACTGCCATCATCGCATGTGTTGCTTCCCCCCTCCCCTTCCTGTTTGGAGATTTCAAAGGTGATGACCCTGCCAGTGTTTCCAGTTTAGCAAGGTGTTCATCCATTGTGGCAAGGGCTTTGCATTGAAAGTTCCCAGGAAATTTGCATTCACCATGTACATGTACAAGACCTACGACTTTATACAGGATCCAGTGTCTGCAAGACATGGTTTGGGGCCCTGTGGTTTGCAATTATATTTAGTGCAGGGCCGTGGAACCAGTTTTCATGTGAATATGCACAAAATTTAGAATGTCCACAGAGAAGAGTACCCTTGTGTCTGGCCACATGCGAGGAATGGCACGCAAGTGTTCTTCAGTCTAGCTCTCCTTTTCACCCTCCACGCAGTACCTGTGAGTTCAGGGTGTGCGAAACGTATCTGTGTATTCCAGGCCATATCAAGGTTTCTTTCTTGTGGGTATGTCAACTAACCATATGCCAGCTAGAGCTCTGTTGCTGTGCATAATATACCCTGTCCAGAAGCCTCAATTTGTGCAAGCATAAGGTTTGCTTTAATGAGGATTTTTCACTTTAATGACTGTCAGCGTGGAAGTGCTACAGTTATTGTTGGGCAGTTCAACCCCCAATACCGGTAGTCCATGAAAGTCTCTTGACTTACTATCCTTATGACGAGAAACCCACAGAGAGAGAAGACAGTGAACAAATATTACGTTAATCTCTGTGAGAGGATTACGCCGGACAAATGTTCTTGGGGAAAACCTGCAGCCTCGGGTTAGGACTGAAAACCCAAATCCAACATAGGCAAGATTCCAATCCAGGTTGCAGAGGTGAAAGTTCAGGAAAGTACATGTACATGCAGCTCTCTCAGAAGCGATTCAGGATTAGGTGGCTTCATTCTCTTTCCTCAGTCCTTCCCTTCAGCTGCTGACTAATGTGATAAATGGTAAACACATCTGGATTGAAGCTGTTACACCTGGAGTCCTTAAGAGGCCTCAGAATGCAGAAGGAAGTTTTCAGTCTTACATAGACCTCTCCAACAGAATCTATTGTGTGGTGTGTATTTTGACACATTCCACCCTCTAAACATCACTTCCCCACCCACTCAAATACTTGTTCCACATACAAAGTGTGGACATTCCTTCGTTCTCCTGCGGTGGAAAAAAACTTTGGGAAAACATTTCTTTTTCTCCCACTAGGATAATTTCCCCCAGATTGAATTTTTGATGATGATTTCCTGGACTGTTCCTGTTCATTTTGCCACGGATAACATTGACCCAAAAATGCCTCTGACGCTGTATTTCAGAGAGGGGAAAACATCATGTGGATGTGTGCGAGTCCACACTGTGTGCCACGCCTGCACACCCAAGTGTGTATTTTGCCTGCAATAGGGGACCCCCTATTGTTCCTCTTTTGTCCATACTTCTTTGGAGGACCTCCTGTATGTTCTGTACATGATAGTCAATTGGGGGACCCTTGATGAATCGGGGACCCCATTGTCGTCTGTTGTTCAGGATCCCCAATAGAATGCCAAAACAAACACACACCCGTTTAAAAACCCTCCCATGACTGTGGCCAGTATCCTGCAGTTCGAAGTTGGGCTGCCTTGCTCAGATATTTTTGTGAGATTTATGGCGAATTCAACTTGTTGACATGCACTGGTGATTGGTTTGTCGTAGTCTGGATGTTTCCCACAGGTAGTCTTTTCTACAGGTAGTGATATTTGGAACACGTACATATTTGTAATGCCAATTAATTACACAGATTTTTACATAGTCCTTTATGGTTAGGCCTTAATTGATGACACTGTGTAAATTACTTGGAAGAAGAGAGTTGATTTTGTATTTAAGCAAAACGTTAAAAATAAAACTCTTTTTACTGGAAATGTATTGGGCCAGGAGCCCCTGTGATGATACTTAAGAGCCACCTGTTTCACCATGTTTCATAATACCACTTGCATTTGAAGATTTATATCATTGTATAAGACTCGGGCTGTGCATAATTGTCGAGAAGCATTACGCCAGCCTTTACGATTAGCTTTTAAAAGTCAAGAAACTTTGAACTTTTTGTATATTTGAGAGGGCAGTTTATTTGTGAGCAAAACATGGATCCGTTAAAAAAGTGCACATTAGGGGTGCACCATGCTCAGCCATTAAGCTGTTGTAGCAATGATGGTGGTTGCCGACTTATATATTCTGTTGTAAGTGCATATGTATTTAAATGAATGAATTGTGTACATTTGCAGCTGACTCAACTGAAGATCAATTGCTATTTGAAAACAAGAAAAATTGTGTAAGGTCCTTCATGAAATCTGTACTTACTCGATGTACTTTCCCAGGCTGAGGTTGTTATTGATATGAGGAAGAAGTACATGTATAAGTACACACACCTCGTTAGGACCAACAATGTATTTTTTTGTTGCAGTTGAAAGCAGCTTTGATTTTCAGTGTTTGCTCGGATACTCCTAGGCTATTTTACCCCTTCGTGGTGGTGTAGAATTGGATCAATAGAAAATTTTGTTATTTTGCTCTTGTTTTGTTTGTCATTTAATAATTGGCCCTAATGCAAAGTTTGCCCTTGTGCTCTCGTTGCCAAAGAAGATGGAGTGTGATCTGCTCAAGCAAAATCAGACAGAGCCAGGGAACAAAGAAACAAGTAGACCTTATTCACGGGGGGGGGGGCATTTTTAAAAATGTTATCTTGTTCCCTGAATCAATCATATTCAAGGGAATATGTTAAATGAGGTGGTGCCAGACTATTTGAGGTTGCACACCTCACTTTCAATGGTTTTTCAATTTATCAAGAATTTTAAATTATGCTTAACAATGACCAGAATGAATTTGTATAAAAGTTTATTTCACCACTGATATTTTTACTCTCAGGATCCCAACATGAAAATTTTTACCTCACTTAATTCAAGATGGCTGCCACACTGCTCCCTAAGTTTCCAGCCTACTGATACCTTTCCCAGAGAACTACAAATAGCAAGCAATGCACATGTACACAGAGCAGATTCATGTACAACTGTACGGACACGGACCATGTACTTTCTTGCATACATGTGCATATGTACATGCAGCTTGCATTCCTTGTCTCTCTCTGCTAGATTGTCTTTTTCTGAATTACGCGTGCAAGCCTCCCGCAAACAAGAAACAAGTCCAACCACCAGCCAGGGGCCTCTCCCTCGTCCTAATCTCTGTACCTCCACCATGTCCACTACAAATTGCGCCTGCTGTATTGCGTGCTCACTGGTTATCTTATACCTTGGCTTGACATTTACCCTAACACTGCTGGAGCCGCAACAGGTTTTAGTGTTGGCTTCCAACTAGGCTATGAAGGCCCACGCACGGCCAGGGCGGCCCCCAACTAGCCCAACTAGAGGTGCCACATTTACCGTGCTGGCAACTTTTCTCCAAATGCTTGAGTTGGCTGTTTTGAATTGAAAAAGTGGCAAACCATGCATGCACAGATTTAACCTCATTCCTGCTGTTGATCAGTGATTCTATTTAAAATTACCCTAAGATGGAAAAAAAATCACCTCCCAATATTGTAGCAGCAGTGTTTTTGAAAGAGAGACAAACCATGGGTGCATTTTGGCAGTTTTAATCATTGTGTGAGCTGTGGACTATTCATTCAGTTTCTTGGTGACTTGTGCACCAAGGAGCAATGGCCTCTGCTTCTGTTCACGAATGTAACGTCAGAAACTGTTTGTTTCATTTGTAAAAAAGTTGGGCACCTGTCCATTCAAGGCACAACATTTTCATAAGAGGGATTCAGGGAGCCAGATCTGCAATGTCCATTCGTCGCATAATGCCCGGCCTGCGGAGTGACTCGGGCCGTGTTTTCCAAATCGAGCATTTTGTGGCTACAGCTTTTGGTTTTTTACCATTAGCATACCACAGCAAGTGAGCCGTTGCCGTAGTCAGCAACAGCCTTTATGCATGTTATGGATACACCTCAGTGACTTGTAGCAAGCTCACTTGTGTGAAATTTCAAATACCTAGTGCAGACCAGTTGAGATGAGCTATGCTGACAACTGTTAGCACAGGTGAAAGAGGGATAAAGTTTAATTCACGCATTGCCTTTGATGAAATTCCTGCTGTGGGGAGACGTACAGTGACTCTAAGCATTTGGGTTTTGTCCTCAATACCAAAAGTAAATCCATGAGCTCTGTGTACCCGTTGCGGCTGACAGCAGAAGTGAGGGTAGGGGAGGGGGACAGTGGGCAGGTCCTATAATGAGGTGGGGCTTATTAATATTAATGGCCAATGCCAGATGGTCTCACAACTGGACCCCCCACTTTGAAAATAATTCTGCTGCTGTTGCCCAGTACGGTTCACAAACTTGTGACTTATTTAAAGATCCAAGACAGCTCTGAATGTCATGAGTGCATTAATTTTACATTGTAGTGGGAAAAAACAAAAATTTAAATTAACAAAGCACTGTTAAGGGAGTATGGTCCCTCCCAAACATTCCTGAATATGGTATTTTTGAACCGAATCCTTGAAAGTGCATTTAACTACCAACAGTGCTCTTCTTCATGTATTATCATGAGGTGTGGTTAAATCACCAGCCGCCCACTTGACATCTAGTCTGGTGATCTGTCTCCTTTGAATAGATGCACTCTGTCTAAGCTTCTTAAGCACCAAACCAATCAAACTCCAGCAGCAGCCAACTTGACTGGTAAATTATGGTGGTAAATATGTTTAGTGACAATCCCGGATTTTTTTTGCTAATGGGATGTATTAAGGGCTCTGTCCATCAAGAGATCTGAACATATTGAACTCATAGTTTTGTCAGACTGCACAAAAATGACATGTACATGTACACATCATCCATAAACTCAGCGCTCATTTTGTAGCATCTGTGTGCTTTCAGGTAAAGACAAACCACCATTGCATCATGTGACGTGTTGAAATGTCAGTGTCTGTCATCTGGAGTATGTATGCGCTGGAACCATGATTTAGGGCAGTTGAAACCTCTGTATCTTGTAGTCAGCCTGAAGACCAACATGGAGACACCAGTAGGTTCATAGAAAACACACTGACTTTTGATTTAGCTTGAAGTCTCACAATCCAACGGGAGGAGGGCCCTGGCAGGTGCTACTGGTTAAAAAAACCCTCCTGCCTGTCCATTTGTCCCAAAGATTTCTGTTGAAGAAATTTACAAAAATGTAGCTTGTATTCTGAGAGGTATCCAAATGGCTTGAAGAAACCATGATTGTCGAAAATTGGCTGCCTTCTGAAGTAAATTATAGTTAGTACCCAAAAGTAATGTCTCATTTACTTGAAACTTACCTGGATAATGCATGTATGCGTCTTAATGGCCATTTTGATACATACATGTTAATGAAGATAACTGGGTGCCACAGCAAAATCTGAAGCGTTTTAGAGGACGCTTTTTTTCCTGGGCCAACTGAATATACATGAAGATGAAGCTGTTCCATACATGAAACTCACAAGTTTTTCTGTTGATTTCACTAAACCCCAACTGAAAAACCCCTTTATTTTTTCCCTGTTGGCCCAAACCCCATTGCTTCAGTGTTTGGATGAAGAGATTTATGGTACATTCATCCTTTGAATGAAGAGATCATGCAGAGGTTGGGGTTGTACTTGTATTCCACGTGCAGTGTTTGATAAAACTTGACAATAACAATTTTCTTGACAACGTGCTTAAACGCAATTGTGTGCGCGCCTCTGGCCAAAAAACGGCATAATCTCACAGAACAGCTAAGACGTACATGTATCTAGATGTCACTTGATCAGGACAAAAATTGTGTCCAAGGTGTCAGGAAACTTTTAAAGGAACATTTTAAAATATTCAACATTTGAGAGGCAAAAATTGGCATTGTTTCCACTTGAAAGGCACACATTTGTATGAAAAACAAAAGTGGTAAGATTTTAAACTTGGAACTTTTTGCTCGAGTGAATCTTGGCAGAGCGGCCGCTATGCTTTTTGTCCCTCAAAGTAAGTTTGCACGCTTGTTTTGTTTAGTCATTTCTTTTGCCACTCCATGAGTATCCACTTGTAATGCTTCAGCACAGGCCGTTGAGAAAAGAAATGTATCTATATTGATTCAGATAATCAGATATTTTCTATTTTATTGATAAGATATTTGGAGGATTTTTTATTGTGCCACGGTGTGATCATACCGTATATTGTGAATCGTATGATCTGCCACCAAGCTATTAATATACAAACAAAAAAACAGAAAATTAAAATAATGTATGGAGTTTCTGCCATTTGTGGCTTTGGAATTAAACTGATTTTTCAACTCCACAGTTAAGAGTGATGTATGAGTTATTTTGAAGTTCAGTGCTATGATTTGGAATCAGGAAGTGCCATACAAACGAAAGGAATTAATGCATGCATGTTGGTTTATGCGCTGGTTCTCTCGCCACTGCCCTTAACACACATAATTGTGCGTGTGATGTATTCCCTTCGGTACTCAGTAGGATACCGCCAACCTACTGCTTATACAAATGTTGTCAAATGAGTTGAACCCTGTCCGACACGATACACTGTACATGTCCTGTAACAGAGCGTCACTACATTTTATATTTTTTTTGAAATCTCCACTTTTTCCATTCATACCATATTGAACACGTACGGGCTTTCCCAAGCATACTGACAAACACATACATGTAGATGTTCAAACTTTATGGACAGTTGCAGTGTAGGGTGGGGAGAGTGGTTTGAAATTCAAAAGTACTCAAAAGCTAAAGGCACTGTTTAAAGCAACAATAAAATATGGATTAGTGGGGCTTTTATTTACTTTAAAAACTATTTCATACCCAAGATTTTTAGTGCTGAAGTCAAGGGTCCACTCCCCCCCCATTTCTGATTTGTAACAAATTTCCAAATGCATTCACTGCCTTATACACCAAACACACTTCCACAAGAAATAAGTCCAAAAACTCACAGGCAAGTGCTTAGAAATATTTTTATTATTAAAACAATACCATTTACAGTAATTTGATTGGTATAGTGAAACACAATTTCTACATTCAGAGTAGGTTTAGTGACTACTGGAAATGCAAAATATAGCCCTTGGTTCTTGAGTACACTTTTTTTTTTCATAGGTGGATTCTCTAACTTCACACTGCTCTGATGTATGGTATCCCGGGTACCCCGTGAACCATAACACCCGTAATTACCTACAGACTAATTCATCAAGTAGAATCTGCTAAGTATGACTGGAGCACTGCGGCAACGAAGGGTTGCTGTAGCTTCCTCAGGGATAACTCAGACCCTCGTCACATTGATTAAGTGTATTAGTGAAACCACTGCTATTAGTTTTACACACACAAGAAATAATACAACAGATGAATAAATATTGAACGGTAATTATGTTCTAGATGACAGCATAATTTCATGAAACAAAGTAGTAAGCTACACTTAAAAAGGCCGAGGTGCATTGTACAAATAATTTTCTTTTTATGAGGTCAATGGTAAGAATAATTCCTCAAACTGAAAGATACTGTTCTATTCCATGACGTAAAGCCGAGTGGAATGGAACATACAACACCTGAATAAATCCTCATTGTGTACAAGTTGTTCTCTTTCCTTTCTGGGTCCCGAATAAAATTGAGACATGAAGTTGTTCCCACTTCAACAGGTGCTCCTCAGTGTCTTGGAAATTTCTCTAATCATTCCATAACACACATGTATTTGTTTCTTTATATTAGAAGGAGTCTTACATGTGAGTTTAGAAGTGTCTTCAACTGGTTGAAAACCAAGAGCTGCTTTACAGCGCTCAAC
>NW_019091562.1:281869-300707 GCF_001949145.1 Acanthaster planci
GTGCATGGGGTTTGCATGAAGTTGAGCTGCTGCACAGTGCAATCTGCACTGTGTTTAGAGGGCACAGGCACACCATGCACTGGGCCGAATATTTCATGTTTCATAATCTCTGCTATTCACCCATCAGGCGATGGGGATTATTCAGGTGTTCCATAATAAGGGATGGCAAAATCAAACAGACATCCAGGTATACTCTGGCTTTAATATAACCCTTATGTAATGGTATTTTGAAAATAATCAAATACCCGGTAATCACTTTCTTGTGCTACAACCCTGAACTCAGCGTAAAACTGACATGTTTCGTATTCAGATAGGTAGGGTGTGGAAAAGAGACCCCAAAATATTGGAACGCCTTCCCTCAAAAAAAAAAAAGATGTACTGTATTATTAAAATGGCAATCAGTAATACACACTCAACTACTCAGGAAGGGATGGTCTACATTAATTACTAAAAATAATTTGGAAAGTATACGAAATAATTGCCCTGAACAACATTAATCGTGGAAATCAAATGCAATACATCACTGGAGGACCGTAAAATAAAAAAATCTATCGAGTGGCTGTTGGACACTTTGATACGCATACGTGTAATGCAAATATGTTGGAGACAGTTGTGTGGCAGAATTACACAGCGCCCTCTCGTGAATGAATGAAGTCACGGTAAATTACCTTGAACAAGATTTCAACCACATCTTCAAATTCACACAAACTGTTTCAGGCAATGTTTGTCGATTTCTAAATTTCTGTTGTCATTTTTTTGGGGGAGGGGGGGTTTGCAAGAATTTACAAAGGGGTTTACACAGAATGGATACTACAGGTACAATAACCAGAGGGCCACGCCTGAATCTAGAAGCACGGAGAAAGCATGAATTACAACTCCTGCCCCTTATCCCATTCTTTTGAAGTAACCTTTAACAAAACCCCCCATTGCTTAGAAAAGCTTTTCTTTGCATTGCTGCATGCCCTCTGTGCAAAGAGCTGTAATCAGGTCCTGCTGGTCAGGCTGCAAGTACACGCAGCAGGTGATGAACAAAGACTAAAGAACGGTAACGTCACTGTTGACATGTATACATGTGAAGCGCATGAACTGCCTTGCATGAAGGTGTCTTTTTATGATTACCCGTACATTTCCCGTGTTTCACGTGACCATGCGTGCCAGTAGTACAGAGGTGAAACACGGAAAACGGACATGGAACAAGTGGAGATTATGCAGACTGAGAACTTGGGAGAAGATGAATTGAGGCCTGCCGCGGCACCCATGTACACGTAGGAATATTCTCTTATGTGATCATGTCAACAAGAACCAATGGATTTGCAATTGATTGCGTCGACTAGTACGCTCCTGCCTACACAGTGGTGCTTCGGCAGCACTGCTTCATGGAGTCCAGCATTCTTCCTGAAAAGAACCCAGAGCCTACTGTCGAAATGTTAGTCCTAAACTACTAGGGACAAACCACTGGTTCTGGCCACAACCACACTTCTCAAGAGAGCTTGTTTCTTCATGGAGTCACCACAGGTCTTGTACCCATCACACCTTCCCTGCGCTAAGCTTCAAATCTTAATACCTTGATGACTTATGCCAGAGATTGACTGGCACTGGCCTGTGATGACTTCATTACAGCTCTGCTCTATGCGAACATCAAGATAATTATACCATGTATTGATTGTACATTGTATTTCAAAACACTCTCCCTATAGCCCAATGTTAGGGACATCCTAGTGACCCCCTCTTCCAACCACCCTAACACCACAAAAATAAAATTCTGAGAAAGTTCAACAGTAGAGCCAGAAAGGACCAGTTTTGCTCCGAAGAATGCCAGCCAAACTCAAATCAATCCAATACCATGCATGTATCTTCATCTAGAGAACGCCGTAGGAACCACTGCTCAATAAAACATTGGACATATGAACTCTGTATACAGGTACATGTGAGCCCTCGGGGGTGTCATTCACAGCAAGTGTCAGCCAAGGACACAGACTCGTTACCACAACTATGCGGCTAGGCTCAGTAGCGATGGGTTTATGCTCATTCAGACGACAAATATGTAGGTAGAGCACTGTGGGTCATACAAGGTTGCGATACCGTGTGAGCTTGTTTTGTGTTATTTGATGAAGCTTTCGACATATGGGCCTGCATGAGTGCCATGTTTTGTCTTGCCTATCGAAATTGAACTTGTTTTGGATTTCCAAAACGAGTCTTGTCTTTTAATAAGAACAAAGCTTGGTGGAATGTCTTTGGAGTGCCATTTTGAAAAGGGGAAGTTTGATTCAGAAAGCATGTTTTGTGGCGATCCATTTCACATAGCTCACATGCAATTTGCCCTGCTCCCATGAAATCATGCACAACATCAGCTGGACAAAGTGGAAAAGATGCCATCCAATCAAATGCTTCACTGCTGTCACATGATACCAGTATGATTTGGGTTTTACAAAAGTCACAAAAATGTAACAACTTCAAAGATCTGATGTTTCAGCAATGCAGAACAAGTAACAGGGTATCAGGAGTTGAAACAGTAACAGTGAAAAGCATACAACTCTTTACAAGGAGTGAAACATAAGACTTAAAGCGAAGCAAATTGTATGTGTCACTGATTTGTCCTCCATTACATGTACGTGTATGTTGTCTTAGTACGCGATGTCTGCTGCATGTTATGCAGGGTGGTGGGTAGCGGTCTCGACATAAACCATCATCTTCAATATGTGGATCCTTCAGGAGGTTGTGGTAACTTGGCATTTTCTTTTAATCCCATAGATTCCCGTATGTTTGTCAGCACAGTCTTTAAAGTGTTACTCGGCTGCCAGTTTGACAGCGAGGAGAACATCCTTCTGTCAACCTGGAGTTTGCACAAAAGGAAGGGAGAAAAAAAAAAAGGAAAAGTCTCTTTAGATGGTAAAAGTAAGCAACATTAATACCCGAACGAACATGTGGCCCAAACAGTGGATAGTTTGAAACATCTAGTCCACCATTTGGAATCAGCCCCCTGGGGTATGGTGGCATCACTGGTTATTAGTACAGAGGGAACCATTCACTTGAAAATATTTGTGGGAGACATCGTTGACTGTGAATGCCGTAAGAGTTGCCACAAGTGGCAAAATGTGAATAATGATGAGAGTGTACACATTACAAATAGTTCAACTAGGGATTGCTTAAGGCTACTGCAGAGGTGCACTGGTAAAAACCAACTGACTAATGGTTGAACTTAAGTTCGTGTCCGAGCTTGGTCTAAGTTTAACACAAATGTGTGCCACTTTTACACATCATTGATCCACATTCCTTTTACCTAACAAGATCCTCCAAGGTCAGGGTTGATGTGGCGTGAGGGTCCATCACCTTGTTTCCTGAGCACAGATCAAATATTTTGGTACTGCACAACAGAAGGGGTAACGGGCTCAGCCTTTGAGCCCTGTCCAAGTTACTTGGCTACAGCTGGCAAAATGGGAAGCAACTGACTTTGGGGTGGTTCAAAAATAAGTTAACCCAAGTCTCAGTAATTGTTCACCCATTTCCTGATATTCCAGAGAATTTGAAGTATTGACGAGTAGGGTGTTTAGCAATAATCTTGAAGAAATGGTACATATAGGTGTAGCCGCATGGGATCTTAAAAACACAATTAAAACGATCCAGCAACCCACTTTTTTTTTAGGAGTTGAGAGGTATTTCCCAATTTGTCCAAAAAAAATCTATCGGGCAAGTATGGACCATTTTTTAGATTTAGTAACATCGCGCAACTCTCTTTTCTTTGATGAATGTGAACGGTAGATACAGATTGAGAATGCTTTGTAAGGCCAGGCTTATCAAGTCTGAAACGTAAGCTTGCCCTTTTGCCAATGCCTGGCCGCGACGCCAAATCCAGAGTGTACAGAAAAGGCTCTCAATTACAGTGAACGGAGTTAGACAACGAACTGAAGATGCCTTCCTTGCAATTAACGGATCAAGCTTAATGCAACATGTAGTGCAAGCTGCAAGACATGCAAGCTCAAGGCGTCCAGATGTATTGCAAGCTAAGGGCAGTAAAGAAGCTTCTGGGGACGAGCCAGTTTTGTACACGCCATCTGCAACGGACCACATCTTGAGATCCTGTTTAGCTGGATCGACCTTCTCTTCAGGATTACTGTTGAACGCCCGACTCAACAACATGAGGCAAAAAAAGATTTTCAGGAACTTCAGGAATTGGGCAAACAATCACCTTGAACTTGGGTTAACTTAACTTTTTTTGAACCACTCTGTAGTAGACCTGAACCAAGTCAGACTTACGTGGTGCTCTTCCCAAGTCAGCCATCCCTTCAGCCCGTACGCACTACACGGGCGTCGTGCTTGGCCCGGCAGCTCGCATAACCCTTACAAGGCACCCTCATTTAATAGCCTTTACTATACAACGTGTAAGTCCGACTTGACGGATAAGCCAATCGGACCCCTGGTCGGTGATATTATTCATAATTGCATATGAACGACATGATCTTGCACAATGTATATGGAATTTCCACCAATCAAAGCAGTCAGACTTGTAGACTCGTTCATTATAATGAAGGTATGAAAGAAGTAAAAATAAGTCCAGCAATGTGATTGGCTGCTACCACTTTTGATAGATAAGCCCATTCGCTGGGTACAAATGGTTGTCAGATTCGTCAAGTTGGGATTTCTGAACTGAACTCATAGTAATAAGTGGACACAAGAGGGCGCAAAGCGAGTAACGGCGCATGGTCTCGATATGTATCCAAAGCAGAAACAAAGATGTCACAGAGATCCAGACTTGAGTCAAGTCTAACTCTGTAGAGGCCAGAGTCACTTCCCATAAACATCCATGTACATGTACAAGTACATGTAAGTACCACTGTCAGCTACTGCCAAGAAGGCTCAGGCAAGGATTTTGAAAGAGGGTTCAGGAGGGTTTCTTTTGAAACCAATGAACAAATCTTACATGGCCATGCGCATCGACACCATTCAGGTTGACCCTAGTAGTGAAGCGCACTTCGGGAGGCTGTTTAGGATAATAGCTGCCACACTCCAGTGTCAAATTATACATACGATTTTCAAAAGCAGTCTGCAATAACAACAAAGAAGAGAACAAAGTTCAGAATCAAATGATATGAATAAATCAGAACAGAAGATTGCACGGTGAAATTGAAATACATATCCTTCAGACAGGAGATCTACACGCAAATGTACTACATTTTTAACTACATTACCGCAAAATCAAAATTACCTTAAGTCCCTGGATTCAAGGTAACTTCTATGACAAATTGACAATCCTAATTTGTGCAAGCAGAGTACACAGAATACATGATACTGTGAAAGCAGAAGAAATCCAATCCCTCATTTTGAGTGCTGTGTCTACGCTCAGCATCAAAAGCACTGTGTCTACAGACCGTGCCAAACCCCCTTCTCCAACTCGTCCAATAGAGGGGTTTGCATGGCTGCCAATTGCAGGCCTGTGCCTTGTTCCACTGGGTACGTGTGAAGGAAGTTTCCCTGTGGAACAAAATAACTGCCCTGCAAGATGGCTACTGCGCAAAGCCTCTATACATACAATGACATAAGGGTACTGATACAAGTACTGTGGTAGGAATTTGTTCACAGCCAACAGTAACCTCTTTCCTGTGTTGGTAAAACTGATTCACTCCTCACAATTACTGAGCTGAATGCCACTCACCAAAGTTCTGCTGCAAACACAGAGTGCTTCTACTGTTACACAATCTAGACTATAATGTTGGAGTGAGGGGTGACATGTACATGTATTTGATTCAGAGCTCTAGCTGCTTTGAACAGAAAGGTGTGCAAACCAGCAACAATCTTCGACAACAAAGCACGTAACACCACTGAACCACTCTGTTCATGAGTGGTAGGCAGGTTTGCTGTTTGAACACTAGTACATAACAAGCTGCGTGTGGTACCCAACTCAACTGTTGCAGGTTGTCATGACAGCAAACATCGCTCCAAGGCAAAGACTTGAAGTTACAGGGCATCAAAACACTGTCGTACTAGCATGTTTATCAAAAGCGAGGCATACATGTACATGCATGATGCATGATATATCTTGTTGTTAAATATCAAAAAATTGTATTTATTAGCTAAACATTAAAAAAGTGTGGATGGCCAGATCACTGTGAAATGATAGAGTCCACAAGTGGTAGAGGGCTTCATGGAGATCTATACACCTGCAACACTTACCCGAGGAGGGCCCAGGATCATGCCAGACCAATTAATTAGCAGGATGTCATCATCACGAAACAATCCCCAGCTCACGAAACCTTCACCGCCCTTTTGACCTTCCTCCAACTCTTCTAGAAGACGGAAATTGCGAGGCACAACAGCTGTTCCCCAAAACAAAATAGACAAGCAAATAGAACCAAGTTACGTCACCATGTTTCCCAAAGCAGTGTAGGCCTACATGTATGTTTCCACACCACTAAGTGAACTGGCAGGATCGACATTATGCACATTGTATACATGTACAAGTAGCTTGGAATGACAAAGTGAAAATGCCCTGAAGGTATGGCAACATTGAAAATGATCTTGCAGGGTCACAGTAGTGGAAGCTACATGCCAATTTTTAAAAAGGCAGTGGATTATTAGTCTGTGAACTGCTCCTGGATATGCTTTTGCTTCTGTATTTCTTCGCGTAGTTAGTGCGTACAGCAACAGACACTGTGAGGCACAGTCCTCCTGCAATGCACCAATTACATGTACATGTACACTGTACAGACTGACTTTAAAAGCAGTGATGGCAAAGCGTTTCTTCATTTTTAACGATGGAGGTTCAGAGGCGAAAGCCTCTCTGGGCCATTATATCCATGTTCTATCATATCCATTTTCTTTTCCTATCTTTTCCTTTTTTTCCCAGTCACCCACAGTTGAAAGCCAAGTGATGATTGGGCCAATTACTTCAATTCCAATGACCAATCACAGCTCGACTTTCATTTGCCGGTGACAGGAAAACAACAAGGAAAAGATAGGAGCTATGTTGTGAATGGTCATACTGTCATGCTGCTGACTGTGATTGAGAGCGTACACGCTGCTGATTTTCTGCTGCTCGGATGGGCAAAATACTCAGGAATTTTACCAATTGAATATAATGAGATATACGGTGAACGAACCTCCTCATCACACATCCAACCTCACCAAGAAAGCATGTGTGAAGTTTTGTTTCACAAATATCTGTGATGGCAGAGTAAGTTGGCACATTTGAAACAGCCACAACTGTGTCATGCGAGTTTGTACAGAGCTATCTGTAAGGTTTGTATAAACATTACAGTTCTGGAAGTATCCATAGAGGTGGCTTGCATATGAGTTGGTTTGCGTTTGAGTAGGAAAGTGTTTTGAGAAGGCCAAACTGCATACAAGTTGGTTGTAAGACCAGTCCTAATCTGCGCAGATAATGTTGAGCGTGATCTTTGAATGTCCGCAATTTCTGTGCTTTGAACTGTGCAATTTTAAAGGGAATCATAATGGTTGGCGTTCAACCGGGCCCAGCCCATTTCCTTTGAAGGCTAGTCTCCAGCTATCTGACACCAGTCAAGATGGGAAACTGTTGCCTTGAGTAAAGGCTAGGATTCCAGTACAAAAGAGTAATAATTTTGGGGGTCATTTCAAAATCCTTATTTTGCTATTTGTCTGGGATCCTGCTTTTAATTTTATTGCAGATCTACATATACGGCTCTAAGAAAAGTCCAAATTAAATATCAACAGGGAAATTTAATTACTTTCACATGGCAATAAGACTGTGAAGTGCATCAAGATTTTAGTGTGATGCACTATACAAAACTGTGTTATCATTATTACTATTATTATTAACATCAAAATTCTTGAATGGCGATATTTCTCATGGCCGGCTGGCATGGCGTACCATGCTCCGGCCACATAACATAAGTCCGTGCTACGCAGTACATCACGCACGAAACAGACTGGATCAAAATCATGCAAAAAGTGTGTGTCAGTCTCTTTTTCTTGGGACAGTTGCCTGTGGTTCATGAATCCATGCAATTTTTGTGCAGTTGTCATGGTAATATCTGTTGTGATAAGTTTAATTTTATTGTGCACACAAATTTTAAATTTGTGCAGAGTTTCAAAGATGCACTCAACATCTGTACTGCATGCAGTATTGTACCCCAGAACTGTGGTATCCGACTCACCACACTCACACAAACATGACGAACGTTCGTGGAAGCAGGGCGGATGTCGGACCAGACAGTTCTGGGGGTAGCATTGCATTGTGACTAACGTCCAGGGTGTGAAAGTCCTCCTAGCCTACTCCGTGGAATTTTTTCCAATAGTTTATTCTCACATTTTTACTTGACGAAGACAGCAAAAAATGTCATTCACAAGTGCCTTGTATCTTGAATTCCATAAGCGTGGAGTTTTGCAGAATTTCCTGCAAAATATATGTACATTGTAGGCATACGTTGTTGCAGGCGTATTTAGTAATTTCAACACAGCATGGAATTCAGGATACAAGGCACTTGTGAATGACATTTTGAGCTGTCTTTGTCAGGTAAAAATGTGAGAAAAAACTGTTGCAAAAAATTTCGCACAGTAAGAGGACTTTCATACAGGCTGGACGTTAGTCGCAATGCAATGTAGACGTCGGCCAACCTGGGCTAGGGTAGCAGCGGCACTGCCATTGCCTTGCATGCCTTGGCAGTACAATGTTGACCAATGTGACCAGACCAACCTACAATGTAAGCCTACCAAGTCTACTCTACGGTGGAAAAACAGAAATTTAATGCAGAAATACACTGTGATAACAACGGAAACTCACCCATACTGATTTCCAAAGTCTTAACTCGCACAAAATGCAGAACACATCACCCGTGGCACACTCTCTACAGCCAGAGCTACCGGTAGCATGCAACTTGCAAGTTTCCTCTTCCAGCCGGCCAGAAGTAAGGCCGCTTACTTGGCTCAGGCCGGCCTAAAGCACAGACGTAGACAATAATCCTTTCTGTCACTGCGGCTATGTTGCACGCGCGGCCGCTGCTCCATCGAGGGTACGGCTGTGAAAGCAAAGCCACAGCCGTAGAACACTTGATTCGGACACCACAGGTTCTGTCGAGTCACAGCCTGACGCAAAGCCGGCAAAGCATAAAAATCAAACCGACTATGAAGAGCGCCCTCTGTTTTATGCCTGGCTAAGCAGGCCGGACGCGCGTTATCGAGTAGCTTCTGTTGGGCCGGCCGGCGCGGCTAGGACTGCATCACCGTCGCAGCAATCAATGCATGCAATCACCCTTTAGGAAGCCAGCAGCAGTTTGGGTGGGGTCTAAATAAGTTTATGTGGGCAGGAAGTGCAGAGTTTGTGCCTTTTAATTCTTATTTGTTTCCTCCATTTCTCTGGCAAGGCCTCACATCCACCTCATTCATATCAACGGTTTCTCACCGTGACTGAAACTCGAAAGAGTGAACATGAGTGAACATTTCAAAAGGGTTTCTTAGACTTTGAAAGTTTCAGGTTGGGCGACTCTATAGCCGTATGCTTTAAATATGACTGCGAGTCGATGTCCAGATCAACAGAAAACGAGCCTTCGTATACCATATCATCCATCCACTCATCACACTACTAACTGGCCTCAATAATAAATACTGTTTTGCAAATTGGTGATTTTTCATTCCCTCCCCTCCCCTTCCTAATTCCCTCATTTTTTCTTTTCCTTTTTTTTCCCGGAGGGGCAGGGAGCAGGGCCCCCTACAACACTCAAAATGGTAAATTGCTGAATGATACTAACTTACTTTGCTTGGGAAATTCTTGTGCTTTAGAGCTCCACAAAATTGCCACCCCTCTCCTAGTTTTCCTTTCTCGTCTTTGTTGTAGCCCTATTATGGGCATCTCCAAGAGTTTTTGTTGGGGGGGCAAACCACTTTTTTCCAGGGTAGGAATCAATCAGTTTTGGTTTAGTGAGTTGGTGATTTTCATCCTCTAAATGTTTTTTTTTTATTTCTGTTACTTTCCAATTTTTTTTTCTTTGGCTACTTTTAAAGTTTTTTTTCCAGGGATAGGCAAGTGCCCGTGCCCCTCCCCCTTGTGACACATGTGAGTCCATTAAGACTTTTCAAAAACAGTTTTCTCTTGCAAAGTATTCCACTGCTAATAAATATTACTTTTCAGTTCATAGTTAACCCTAACAGTCCTCAATCCTTCACCTCTTGGAGGACTGAGGACTGTTAGGGTTAAAGAAATTCCAACATCTAAATATGGAATGACAAAAAGTCTGCAGTTCATCAATGTGCAACTATATTTGTACACATGGTACTTGATTTTATTCTCAAGGTCTTTCATTAGGTCACACTTTCTTCTAAGTTTTCATTGCCAGGAGGTAGTGTCAGGGGATGGAATCAAAATCAATTCAATTAACTTTCAAATGGAAAACAGCCATGCTTCTGTCTCAATGGGTTGATAAACAAGGACACAGACTACAGACCCAGAGAGGATTTTAAAAAAAACACTTATGCTGCGAGATTTTACCATAAACTAGTGTAGATTCCACAATTCAGTTCCTTCTTGTGCTGTTATTGTGGTAATAAGAGGTTTCGCAGAAAAAATAAAATAAAAAATGGCTAGAACTGAATTTGTTAAAAACATTAAACGAGCTAATCTGCAACCCAATTAAAACAGGTGGCCTTAGAATTCTGTTTCCATGATTAGAAAAAGTCTTTAAAACATACCTTACATTATGACATTAAATTTCGAAAAATAGAATGCACAGAACACTACAGTATGATTTTATTAACAAATTTGTATCACATATTAGGTGTGCAGTGGTACATCACGTGGAAGTTATGGTCAGTTACTGGCATTTTAAAAAGTCTTTAAAATATATCTGATCTTTCCTATACAATAAAATTCTTGAAAATAGACAGCATACTTTACAAGGAGATTTTATAAACAAATTACCAAAAATGAGGTATACAGTGGGCAGCGGATACATAGAAGTTATGATCAGTTACCTATAGTTTTTAAAATCGAGTATAAAGTGGGGCAAATACACCAATCACAACTACAAATGAATGCACAAAATTTACTGTTCAAAGAAATGTAAAGATGGTTGACATTTTCTTAATGCCATATAATGCCACTGATTTTGCCACATGAGTGATTCCAACAAGCTTCTCCCCATAGGAGATTACGCACTGTAAATAAATCTAAAATTCACGAGGCACTCTCCATTTTTCCGAATGAAACCTAGGACTGCTTGACGGGATTTCCCAGGAGGAATGCACTGACACCAATTCTACTTCAGAGGAGAGACTGGAAACGGAGGAGAGACTGGAAACGGAATCATCAGCTTGTTTGAAGTGCTGATCACGTGATCATTCAGCTCTTTGGTATAATCTGAAACAGGACAAAGTCAGAAGGGACAGGGTTCTCACTAATCCTCCTTTCTTTCTGATTTTCCTATGCACAATGGGGTCGGTGGCAGAAAATGGGTGAAATAAAAAAGCCTGAAAAATTACTATCATGATCTTGACAGAAAGCAATTTGGGGGATTCCTCATCTGCACTTTACATTCACCAACACCACTATGCAAAGAAAGCTACGAGAAAAGAAAACACCGAGTCAGTTTTGTATTTCAAAATGACAAGGTCATTCAGGAACACCTGATGTCATGCCACCTTTGAACATACCCACTTTGTGTGAGTGGGCCAGCACCGTGCTGATAGGGCCGGCTTTGCATGTGTACTGACATTCTCAAGTTGAGTACCAAACTGGCTCATTGGTGAAATCATCAAAAATCTGCAGTCCTACATGTAATAACAGCAAGGATATTTTTTTTTTCACTGTACTGACATGCAAACATTTGGGGAAGAGTGGTAGGCTACTGAGACTATTGTACACTTGTGTGAATCAGGCTAGCAAAATACAAACTTCTGTTTACAAACTTATGGCATCAGATGCGAACAATCAATACATTATTTCATTGGTGTCCAACATATGGAGCTTCTTACCAGGAAACAGTGCTTAACAAATTCACATCCTAAACACTGAGAACCAGTTACAAAGCAAAACACATATCACATTGCATTTTGGCTGGTAGGCAGTTTTTGCTAAGCGAGTGTTCCCAGTGTTAGCATTCTTCTGAGGTTAGACTCTCTGTGAAATTGGCAACTGGTCCCATGGCACATTCATGCATGTATACACATCATATGCCATTTAGACTGCTTACTAGTTTTGCTCAGGACAGCTACATGTATAGTGTGCTCAGTAAATTTCTGTAATAAGCAGAACCCAATTTTGTTACTCTGCATGCTATGCAGAGAGTTTGGCACTGCTGATCACAGTTCCAAGCTTATAGCACAGGAATCTGAAAATTACCAGATATACTCATGCTCAAATTGCTAGCAAATGTGTGAAACATGCTAACCATTAGTCTTAGCAGGGATTTTCTGCCGGAACAAGTACTGACCAGAATTGGCCCAACATTTTTCAATTTTTCTGTACCTTTGGCAGACTCCATCAGAGCAATGTTTGTTTCGCGTCTTCTGTCCATGCTCTCATAACTCCATAGATGATAAACTACAAAGATTGAAGAGTAAAATGTACAATTTGATAATGAATATTTTGTTTTTGAAAATCAGACGTGAGACAATACAAGCACCAAATGCATTGCCAAAGTTGCCTCGCCAAGTTTTGATTGTGGTGTGCCGGAGGCTTATCTTCAATCCTCCAAAATCACTCATCTCTGAGGTAAAAAACCGGGATAGCTCTGGGGTCTCTTGGAGCTGAATAAATGAGTTACATTGTAAATTACGTGCTGGTTGCCAATCTACTCACTGGAATGTGCAGGGGGGACTGGTCTCAACCATTCCCATCACTAAATAAACTTTTAAAACTATTATTCTCAAAGTGGTAATATGAACGACAGAGACTGCAACAGGCAATTGTTGGTTTATTTTTTTTTTACTTGAGGTTAAGTGTCAAGAACGTACAAAGCAACCCTCGGCATATTCTACAACAATGCTTATGAACTTTCCACGGGTATCAGATCCCATGTAAAACAATGATAACTAAACCCCCTTGGTGGATTTTGAAGGATCTAGGAAGCTAAGTGTTTGAAATACAATCTCCATTCCCTCTAAAGCTACTTGAAGCTAATTTGGTTTTCTTACTTCTGTTATTGTGGCCAACATCGGTGGAGAAAAGCCCCATCAGTTTGCCACCCCCGGTTGTCACGACAAACTCCGCCCGCTTGGAGATCGCTTGCATCAGGAGATCCTCACTGCCCGGTTTGGCTTCAGACTGGCAAAGCTCATACACACCTGTTTGTACAGAGCACCAAACACTCAGAACCCCATTTCTTAGGTGGTACTCACAACACCCCCTTGAAAATTTAAGCTACACTGAGGTCAGTTCCCAATAGTATCTGCCCCGAGCTGAAGGGCAACGTCAACGGCAAAAGAAAGACAAATGGTACCAAGTTTTCCAAATGGGTTCTTGCACGCGTTCAGTGTACACGCGAAGACCAATCATGCCAGGCTATGTTCGTTGTGCGTACTCAGCATGCTCTGCATCAAACGTGCATAAACTTGCATGCTTATGCAGTGAATAAGGCCGTGTCCGAAACAGGCTTCCAGAGCTGCGGCTAGGTCTATTGTCTACGCGTCTCCATGCATTTCCAATGGAGCGAAGACCTAGACCAAGCTCTAGACAAGAGATTCGGCTGCAGCCTATGTACCATATGACTATCCATTTCATTTCAAAACACACCTTCTTTTGTTCCTGCTTGGAGCGGATTATTTTCCACTTGAAAACCGATTGAAAATGCCTGCTTCGAACAACGTGGTAATGAATTTCTTTCTTGGTTCTCAAAGGTACAACAAAGCTCATGTATTTGGAGTTCATTGGAACATGACAGACAGTCAAGAAAAATAGTCTAGGTTGACAAACTAAATGTAGGCCCAAAATATTAATTAGTTACTAAATCCATTGACTCGTGCATCAAATGTTTGGTTACATCTTCCTATTTGATTCACCTGTATCAAATTCACTACCAGCCAAAAATCTCAAACATTCTCCACTAGTGGAAAATGAAGTTTAACTACAGAGACAGGTTGTAGTTTAAAGCTACACACAGTGCATTCAATGACTTGCCAAGACACTTTAGCGAAACCATCCTCAAGACAGACTGCAATTACAGGCAATTTTGTTGATTAATCCTTTCATCAAAAAATTAGCGGATTAAAAAAAGATTGAAGGGAATGTGAATGTTTCTTTTTTATTATCACCGTGATGCCAAGACCAGCACCCACCTCCCTCTGCGACAGGGGAATCTTCCACTTGTTTCAATGAAGATGCCAAGAGGACGGTGTTTTCCTGCTTCACAAGGAGAGGTGTGATCTTGCTAAAGTACGACTCGTTCCATGTCTGGTCCGCAGCGAGCTTCTGCCGGACTCCAGTGCGGTGGCCAAAGCTATCTGTTTGGTGGAGGAAATTCTTTGAATCAGCTTCTGGTGTCTGTACTCATTCAAGGGATACAGGAATGGAGAAATATCTTCCCCTTAAAGAATCTTCAAGTAGATACGCTGGGTGCAGGCAATTGATCTGCACATCACCTGCACAATCACTTCATCTTGTCGTGTGAGATCTGTCAATAATGTCACCTTCAAATGATTGCTTTTTCTTCCTAATTCACCGTTTGTGGAAGGTTGCTTCAAAAAGGAAAGCAAAGTCAGAGATCCCTGAAGGATTGATATAATGCAGCACTAGATCATGAAATCATGCTGATCAACCAATCATGCCCAACACATACATGTACACTTGTCAAAAGCCAGTGCTCTGCAAAGCCCCAATTAGAAGCATGTTACCACATTACCAAACTCCCAGATGTGATTGACTTCATTGATTCCTCCAAGCTCCGTGACCCAAAAGCCATACAGTTTGGAGAGAGCAGTCCGCAGGTGCAATTTCTCCTTAGTCAGGTCCAGATATTCCCGGAAGTGGGCCGGTTTGAACGTGTACGTGCGCAGCTCGTAGATCTTGCCAGAGCTCATCTGGCTTGATGAGAAATTTCTGCCTGGGATGATGAGCGCCGGAATCTGACAATCAAAAAGAGGTGTCGGATATACTACATGCTTGAATAATGACACCCAGGGATATCCCGAGTCAGGGAATTCTGTTCACACCATCCCCTCTGAAGAAAACAAAACGAAATCCTACGTTGAGTCAAGGAAAATTCATTGATGAACTTAAAAACAGCAATAGGAGGTATTTTTCTGGAAAGAGTTCCATATACGGACGCCACTATGAGATTGGTCAGAAAATTTTTTTGTAAGTTTTTCTAAGTTTTTTTTAGTAAACAACTTAGTTTTTCCCTCCTAATTTGAACTTTTCTGGACATGTGTTTGCTTTCTGAATAGGTCGCTGTAGGGAATAATTACTGGTGTCTGTATATAGAACCCTTCCCATTCTTCTTCTTGTATAGGTTAAGTAAAAATCATTTCAACATCAAATATTTTGGGGCAATATAAACTTCTACATAAACAGTTAGTACTTGATCCTCCAATGTGCACTGCCACTACACTGGCGTCAAATTGGCAGCCAATTCATGGACTGGTTCATCTACAAATGTAACTTGATGAAAGTAGAAAAAACACAACAGACAAAGAACCTTACAAAAACTTACAGTTTATCTAGTAGGCCTAACTCTCCGGCCCTAAACTGAAGTCAGAAAGTTAGCCTGCGTGATCATGTACATGTACATGTATGTGTGAAATAAGCCTAGGCCTACACGTATTCTTACCTGCTTTAGTGCAGTCCTGCACACTAAAGCAGTCATTTTTGAAGCAGCGTGAATGATTGCGAGACAAGATCACTGAGACTTGACAGAAGACCAGTGCTAGCTGTTGGCCTGGGCCGGCTGGAGAGAAGAAGAAGTCAGAATGACAGGGACTTTGGGGCTATTTGTTTAAGGCAATGGATGTAACAATCGCTTGCTGCAGACGACACCAACACACCTATTTTCAATAAGCCAACTGCAGAGGGCGCCCGACATGCATGATGTGCAAAAATCCAATTTATCAATCATGGCGCTCGAGAATGTATGCGGCCTTAACTTCCACAAAGGGTCGGGGGGATTTGGAGCAAAAATCCGACAGTGTACGGACGTAAACTTGCTGCAAGATGACCCTTTAGAAAATCCGAAATTTACAGTTCCAGCAGTTGCCGAGGTTTGCTTTGCACTTGTTGTAGTTAGTGTAGCAGACTAATCCGTTGGGCTCAACATTAGGCCTAGTAGTACTAGTAGTAGTAGTAGTAGTAGTAGTAGTAGTAGTAGTAGTAGTACTAGTAGTAGTAGCATACGAATCGCCTTTTTTAACATGTTACCATTGTATACCAAATATTAACCTAGTACTTTCGTCATGTTCGTAGTAGGCCCGTAAATAAAAAAAGGCGATTTGTAAATTGTTGAGTCCAAGTTACTTGGACTCAATGGCATAGCCAGGATTCTGAGCGGGGGCTTCACACTAAAGTGGGGCTTAGTAATACTAATAGTAGTAACTGGATTATTGGACATACAAGTAGGCCTACCATGGAGGAAGGAGGGGATCCTTCCTTCATGGACATACGAGCCTAGGCCTATATATGATAAAGCCTGAGGGCCTATGGCCTGTAGGGTACAGTCATGCCAGTGACACTGGTCACATCAGGATATTCTTGTGGTCGATGTTCCATTTAAAATTATTGCACTCACACCTTGGCAAAGGGGTAACCCAGGTGGACTCCCTGACTGTACTACGTCTCGGAGGGATAGTAATCAAATGAAAACAGTGTCCAATCTGGGTTAGGCAAAGGGGCAACTCTCCATTCACTTTTGTACAGGGATTTGCATGCTTTCTTCCTTTTTTCCTGCAACGTGATAAAAAATAACTGAAACCATTTCGGTACAGTGTGGGAGATATTCATAGGGCATAAAAACATGTAGCGAAATTTGGGGCACATTTGACATGTTTGATAAGAGTTTAGTCAGTAAGCCCTAATTCAGACTTTTCTCAGTCATAGACCACAACACTATATTTGCCCCTCTGAGTTTCAAGTGTGACATATGGAACATCCACCAACTGACCAATCAGAGAGAAGAACCCAGACTCTGTGATGTCATCCCAACTATGAGAATGCATGTGATGATGTGTACGCTAGGCCTACAAAAGAAGAGAAATTTTCCCTGTGTAGGCTTTTCCCCAACAGCTGACTTGCATTTTGTAGGCATCAATAATGGCATCCTCAGGACTAGGAATGTGGGTTTGAAAATGTTTCCGTCTCTGAAATGCAAGTGAAGGGGCGACTGGGGGGTTATGATTTTTCCAGGGGGAAGGATAGGACTGTGATCCACACTCTATGTGACTCACAGGTCCTAATTTTGGGGGATTGTAACACTGTGGGACGGTTTCCTGACCAGCACAAAGCTCGGTTGCTGTGGCTCCAATGAGTTGTACGCCGGTCATTCACTTTAAAAGAGAAAGAATTCCGTATACGGACATGACGGATGCCACTTATCATACTTATTAGAGTAATGACAGAATACTCCGCAACATGAAAATGACTTCCAAGACATGAACGGTCAAGGTCAAAGCCAGGCTCATCTCAAACATTGTTTGTGCAGTGACGTATTCTGTTGGCTGCTTTGATGTTGCGTGGCTTCAACTAGTATGGGGTAGAAGCGAGGTGGGCATGCTGGGATAGATAAGTTGTGCAGTATTCTGTAATTGTGCCCACTTTTCTGTCTGGAACTTTACTTCCAGAACTGTAAGTTTTTTATAAACCTGAGAGATAGACATGTGCAGCTCATATAAACACAGTTTTCGCTGTTTCGATTGTGCCAACCTACTCTGCCATCACAGATACATCTATGCATGCAACAAAATGTCATACAACCCTTCCTGGTGAGGTTATGTATCTACTGGGCATGTTTATTCACCTTGTAACTCATTAAAATGGTGAAATCTACGAGTATTTTGCCAATCCACACCCCTGAAAATTGACTCTCGTGATCATTGTCGGTAACGCGACAGCTTGATCAATTGCAAAATGGCTCCAACCATTTTCTTTTCTTCCTGTCACCCGCAAATGAAAGACGTGCTATGATTGGTCATCGGCATAGAGGCAATCAAGCCAATCATAGTGCAGCTTCCATTCGAGAAAGTTGAGTGAGGCTATTCGATTTACATGTACCAGATCCAAATCTAATGTTAAATTCATCCCAATTTCCAGCCTGCGGAATTCCTGAAAAACTTCTCGGGAGGGGACGGATCCTCTCCAAAGATCGAGTTCCTCCATGGGACCACCACGCTGGGTTTCAAGTTCCAGCATGGAGTCATTATAGCAGTGGACTCCAGGGCAACAGCCGGCAACTACATCGGTGAGTGTGACAAACAAGGGACAGTTTCATTTGTATTTCACATAGCTAAAAAACCCTGGACACAAAAATGCAAGAGACTTGTAATATCGGGGAGCATTCATGGAGCTTCACATTTACAAGATAAAGGAAATTAATACACTTTGCAAACTGAGCTGAGCACCGGTCATAGCAGTTGTATGTAACATATGTTGACTGGTAACCCAATATAATTTGGCTTTAGAAAATCTTGGCAAATCTAGGCTGTTTGTAAATAGCATGTGTGACAGTGTGTAGTGTACATTGGTATCAATAGGTGGGGCATTTGGGAGTACTTTTAAAGATTCTCATCCCAGCCCCGGTTCAGAAATAATCCTTGTCAGTTATACAGCAATGCAAATACATTTCTGAAAATCAAATTGTAACCGGACAGACCTGAAAAAAGTTCTTTATTTGCTGATCCAATAATACTTTTTCAATTTTTTTTTTCTATTTATTAACCCTCCTATGGTTTTACA
>NW_019091562.1:302310-330754 GCF_001949145.1 Acanthaster planci
GAGAAGAACCGGGGAATAACCGGGGAACTCGAAACGTCGAGTTATTCCCCGGTTCTTCCCAGAACCACACATACTCAAAGAAGAGATAAATACATGGTTTTACCGCAATCTTTACTATAAGTCACTGGTCTCCTTTTAAAATGACATCTCTTGGGCAATCCCAACATCGAGAAATCAGCTTGGGAAGTAAAAAATCTTAACTGCGTCATCACCTGCATAAATAGCCCCAAGCATAAAGATAAGATAAATTGTCTCACTCTTGATGTACGTTTTCCTGTACGTGTATTTGTAAATTGGCTTTCCATCAGCAGTTGTTAATGTGAGATGACCAAACAGTGATCTCTACCTTCTAGTACTTTGTAGCAGTGCAGGGTTCCAGATTACAAATTGTAAAAAAATGGCCAGGAGTTGTTGCTATTTGAGTAACCTTTCATAGAACATTTTTTTTTCAGCTTAAGTATTGCTGAAGGCTATTTTGTTTTACATCGGAAGCTTCTCAGATTTGCGTTACTATTTCCAACCTCCAGCTTAACCGCTGTGGTTGAAGCATCACGGAGGCAAGTCGATAACCTTTTCTTTTTTTGACAATTGCATCTTCTCTTCCCAGAGTTTACGAATTGCGGAATAAAGAAAGAATATCGGTAGCAGCGGCCTCAAAACTGCTGGCCAACATCTTGTACAACTACAAGGGCATGGGACTGTCCGTGGTAAGTTCAGTAGTCCAGCCGCAAAGCTGCTGCATTTGGGTCTTTCCTGCAGTTGCAGGAATGAACCTGAGGAACAAGTTCAGGTTTTTGTGCACAACGAGCCCTGATTCCTGAACACTTGTTCAGGAATCTGGGCAAAGGTAATGCTGAATACCTTGTACTTTCTAGTTGACTTGAAGCATTTCAGGGACCAGGGATGAGTTGGCAGCGTTATCCGAGCCATACTTAAGTATTGTCTTTTCACCGGTGTACATTTACTGCAATAACAAGGCACGGACGTCCAAGCAGTGCATTATTAATTCAATATCTTTGTTTTCTCCTTCGGATTTCTCTCTCCAGGGAACAATGATATGTGGTTGGGACAAAACGGTAAGTTTTTCTTCAAGGTCAGGATTTGGTATGACTTGTAGATTTTGAACACAAACGATTCATCCTAACTGCTGGCATGGCCACACTGCACGGTTGGAACATGCCATTCTGCAGGTGAACCCATCGATTGACGTCCTGTCCGTCCACAGTCACGGTAAATTTCTGACCCCGGGGGGGGGAGCATGCTCAAGGATTTATTCAGACGGGATATTTAAGAAAGTTTTCAGGTTCTGCAGGGATTTCTTTCAAGAATATATTCAGGAATTGTACAAAGCAAATACATGTATGAATGTTTCGCATTCATGGAGTGGAAGACACAATTCCATACAGTTATGGATGAACTGTTCCAATCGAACCTGTCATTTGGCTGTTTTTGAAATCACCTTTTCTCACCACGTAAAATTTTCTCACCACGTAAAACCATAACTGTAACATCGCTAGTACACGTGTAACATGTGCCTTACCCTTACAGGGACCGGGCTTGTACTATGTGGACAGCGATGGCAGCAGACTGACCCACAAGCTCTTCTCCGTTGGGTCCGGCTCGCCATACGCCTATGGAGTCCTGGACAGTGGCCACCGAGATGACCTGACCGTGCCAGAGGCCTACGAACTGGGTCAGCGAGCAATCTACCATGCCACACACAGGGATGCCTACAGTGGAGGCGTGGTCAACCGTAAGTCCCATCCACACTTTGACTTAATAGTGTGCAAAGCCATGCCACAGGCAAGAGTACGAAATTGCAATTTTAGGGCATTTTGTTTTCCAGAGACACAGTTGAGCTTAAAATTCTAGATATCTGACAGACTTTCCAATACAACTACATCGTTTTTGTTTATTTGGAATACCTGTCGAAAGGTATTTGACCAAGTGCTTCCCTTTGGGGATACGTTTCCCATGGCCTAGTTACTATCTCGCGAGTGCTTTATTGAAGTTGGCCATGATGTGCTAATATTTTAAGTAACTTGGAGTTGAATAAACATGTTTATGATTACAGACTCCATGTTGCGTGTGGTTGGGCCAAAATAAGACTTTCTGTTTTCACTCAACCTGCGGAATATTTTCACTTTTTTCCACTCACATTCTGTTCACATGTAAGCCATGCTTACTTTTCGGTCCCCTTTTGGCAAGATGCCCTGAATAGCTGCTGCATTGACTGAACAAGACGAATGCGACTCACACACGAGCAAGACCACCCACCCTTACATATATACTTGTGGGGTATTTCCTTTGTTCTCGTGTACAAAACTCCCACACAACACAGAAAAAATTTCAAATCACTGCCATTTCAACCAAATTCAGTTTACTTGGTTGAAATTTCGACAGTATGTCCCTTATATAAAGCACTTCATGAATGAATGGCACTTGAAAATTCCTCCTTTTTTAGTAAATTTGAAATGTCTATTTTGTGAAATTCTTGTGGGGTACCACTTTAGTACCCCACAAGGATCAAAACTTGCCTTGTGGGGTACCTTCCGGTGTCCCACAAAGCACCATGTACAAGCGCACCCAAACTCACACCACAGTCATGGGGAATTACACGTATGTTGAATGACAGTTAGTGCGTGGAGAAATTTTGTTACAGGGACAAATTTTGGTTCCACAACTTGGTCCCAAATTTTTTAACCGAAGAACCTGCCCCCCGCAATGTGCGACTAGCCATGGCATGCAGTCAGACTAAGGGTGGGACGTTTACACGTTTAAACATTTAAACAAAACAGTTCCAAATCCCCTTACAGATTTTCCCAAATGTTTAAAGAACCGTCCCTTTTAGAGGTTTGATGTTTTGATTGTTGCAATCTGGCATTCATTTTTATTGTAAACGATGCCTATCATTCACTGTTTTGTTTTCCCTTTTAGCATTCATATAATTTTTAAGAAAAAATTCTAAAACAATAAATATTGCTTGTTTTAAATGCCCCATCATCAATCTACATTTTTACATAGGTTGGACCATGTGCCTTCTTGAACTATGTAATTATGCATGTATGAAGACACTAAGGTTGGCAGCGGCGGCCTCTGTAAAGTGTTGGCTAAATGTTGAAACATTCTGACAGTGTCAGCGAGTTTTTGTAAACGTTTTTCAAATTAAAGATAAATTCCCACCCTGAAATCAGACCAATAAATGTGTTTTCTTTTCCATTGACAGTCTACCACATGAAGGAGACAGGATGGGAGTTTATCTCACAGACAGACACCAAGCTCCTACACTACCAATACCAAGACGAGAAAGAAGCCAAATAGAAGCAAGAGGGTATTCCTCAGGAACGTCCCCAGAAATGCTTGCATTTGTTGGCCAGGACAACCCCTTGGGAGAGTCGACGTAGAAAAATCATAACATATTAACTGTGTCCACTGTCTAGGCCATTGAATCTGAAAATGGCATGTGTCCCATCAACGGATGTAATTCCAGTTGCATAGTCATCCTTTTATTCTTCATTCAGTACTCAATTTAGCTTTGGTATTCTCTGGACATCTCCGAAATCCTACAGTGTTTAGGAATCCAATATTTTGCCTTTCTCTACTTTATCTTGCAAGGGTTTCATATCCCAAGTAAGGTAATACAGTGTAGTGAATTTGCTCTGCCATCCTCAATCCCAGAAGATCCTTCAAAACCAAATAATGGATGACAAAATAGTACAGAAGATACAGATGGGACAGTTTGTAGACCCTGTTTTGTTTCTTACAGTCATCTTTTGTACACGGAAAGATTTTCTTAAAGGCCGTGTAGGATATGTCTTTTGTTTTGGTAACTGCGAAGATTTAAACATTATTTTGGTAAACCATTTCCAGTTTGGTAGTGGAGATGGATTAAACACCCCTGAGTATGTCGGATGGCTACATTTTTAGACTTGGTCAAGACCCAGAATTGATAAGAGGGGGAGAGTTGAAATAATGAGGCCAGCAACAAGCCGTATTACTGGAGTGACAACTTTCAAAAGAGTTTGGAAAATTTTCAAGAAGGAAAAAAGGAGCATTGGGAGTTTTTTTGATTAATCATAGAGGAGCAGTGTTAAACTGCCTTTGGCAGACAGTGAAAACGCTAAATTGAAACAAAGGAATGCTACATGTCAGCCTAACGGTAAACTTCATGCAACCACAGTTTATCAAAAGTGGAACACCCCAATGTCTATTGTGAGTTTGCGTGTATTTGCTAATTTGCTCAGTGAAACAAATAAATTTGTTTTTCCCTCGAGGCTACACTTAAGAGTTTGTCTCTTCAACGAGCAGCGAGTTTTTGTCATTTGGAATACTATGAGAAGTAACATGCGTGGCACTCACTCAGGAATGAAGAATAGCCTCAGCCCCACCCAGCAGAAAATAATTCACCCACAATATGCTTAAAGCTGTTTGCCTTCCTGTGCCAACTGAACACCCCCCCCGCCTGCATGACTTACAGAGAAGAAAATCAGCTGGAAACTGGGTGCCTTAATTGATACACTCCTGAAAAGGAAGATTTGAAAGTTACTCTTTGCATAGATATAGCTGAGTACGCCAAAATATTAAAAAAGACAATTAACTTTTTGATTACTGTCGTGTCAAAAATTGGTAGGTGTGGCAACTAGATCACAGTTGCTTTGAGTGTAATACCCATCACGATTATGTGGCAAAGGTGGAACCCCCATGTGATGCCTAAGCATTATTTATGTCTCATACTATGTACCCTTAGAGATTCCCAAGCTTCCGCGCTGTACCTGCATCCAGGCCCCCTGAAAATCTGAATGGAATTCCCATTATTACTAACATATACAGCGCACAGGAAGACGCAAAGGGGAGTTCCCCTTTGTCACACATCAGGCATCATCATGTTGGGTGACTAAGCTTTAAATGGAGACAATGAAAACTGGTGAGTGACGTCATTTCTATTTCCATTCATCGACCTTGCGACAAAAAAACAATGCAGTGGGTGGAGCCCGCTCAACCCCGGTGTGTGTGTGTGTGTGCGGGATAACTGGTACAGGTGCGGTACTGCACGTGAACACGGAGCCGGCCATACAGATGAAGGAGACCGCTAAAGATAAAGGGCGCCAGCACACCATCAAGCTGAAGGCGACGTCACCGGTTGGTTCTGTTGTCACGTGACCTCACGGGTTGGTCACCATCGATCAAACGAGTATATGTACGGTACACATTGCACATACACGTACATGTACAGTGTACGTATAATGGCATTCGAATAAGGGGAATTACGTATTTAACTTATAAAAGTCCTCAAACTATAATGCGAGGGAAAGAAATTGAAGCGGTAAGTGAATCCCACATCATAAAACTTCTTTCTTATGTGGATTTTACAGGCTGTTGTGATCGAAAATGTACAATATAGGACAGAAAGTAATTTACATGTTGGCCTATTGTCATGATTTGATCAGCAAATGTGTCACCAAGAATCTCGCTGACAACTGCTGCTGTGTGGTGACGTAGGCCTGTTCCTTTGCTTTTTTTTTTTATCATGAAGGACATGGAGGAAGGAAAACCAGAAAACAGTCTGTAGCTGTACTGATGTGTTGCAAGCTTAATCTGAATAGCTTCCAAGTAAAGCTTGTGTTGTGCCGCTTGAAAATGTGACACCACCACAGGCAAACCAGTCATGCATGTCACAAGCCTTGTCGCAAGTAAGGAAAAAGGAGCAAACTTTGCCCCTTTTTCCTTCCCACAATGCCTTTCTACCATGTGAACGTTGTGCAAAATCACCCATGCAGTATTTTCAATAGGGCTTATGGCAGTTAACTTGAAGTTCTACAGTCTATGATCGATGATGTACACATGGTGGTCTACACACTGTACACTGTATGTATTGGCATCAGCCTGGTATGGGGCAGCGCGGACATCTGGGATTATCGCAAAATGATAGGTGCTGCGTGAAAACAGCAAGCGACGTACGCACGCACCAGCCAGTCCCAGGATCGGGTTATACAATCTTTCTTTTATCTGCACGTACGCGTGCGCTCGTTGCAGTTGTTGTGTGGTTGCTACCCGCATTTTTTGTGAAACTCCGGATGTCCGCGCTGCCCCATTGCCTGGCAGAGGCCAACTGTTTCATCATCATAATCATGGCCCCCGTTTGTTTTCAATATGATTTTACATACACCCTAAGGGGTTAAGGTTAAGTGGCTACATACATGTACACTGTATGTGTAGTCGTATGTTACATTATATGAGTGAAATGTGTAGTTGGTTGGTCAGTTGTTACTTGAAGAACTCCAAGTCAACCAGTGGATTCAAACATATTTTACTCAGATTTGTTTCTGTATGTAACAATTTACCAGCAAGTAAGCAAAGGAAAACACTCCTTGCTTTTCCGACATGTTGTTATGACATTGACAGGGGCAGTTTTGGGTGATAAAATCAACAAAATGGTTAGGTTACCTATAATCAGTGGTCAGGTTGCGGGTACCCAGGTATTAGGCATAGTCTTAGTAACAGTGTGACCAATTCCACTTTTGCATTGAGTTCTTCCAACATTGCCATTGGTCACTGCACATTTTCACAGAATTTCCATATCCACTCCCGATCATTTTAACCTGTGTGAAACACCTGAATCCCCAACACATATCTAATACCGAAGACAAAAGCAGTACATGTATTTCTTGGGATCAAGTGTGAAATCGTTCCCACGCAGGCTCAATTTTACATGCTACACCGTGCACATTCACAGCAGGTATGAATGCTTTACACGTGTCTACTTGCCCAACCCGAAGTTTTTTTTTAAGAAACTGCCATAGGGTGTCCATGTTTGTCCTGCAAGTTTGTCAGCATTTCCATGTGGCATGTAAAGCAAAGGACGCACAGAGATACGTGTGCATGTGCTTGTACATGTACATGTGTACATAGTCCTGTAGACTCGCCCTAATCTGCGGCTGTTGAGTCGAGCCCGACTACGATGCTGAAGTTGGCATAGATGTGGTGGTCCAAGTAATGACTTTGGTTAGGATTTGCCTACCCGTATATACATGTATGGGTTTGCTGTGCTGTTATGCCAATGGGGTAGCCTTGGGTACTTTTTGGGGGGTTTATTCTGACATCCTCGGCTTATCTGCTGTATCAAATTGTTTTCCAGCCATTTTTTTGTCTGAAATTTGTATCCTCCACATGTTCACACCATAAAACAAGTTTCTGTCACTTGCAGTAGAAATCATTTATTTGCTTACAGTTGTAGAATAATTTTGTGGCTTTTGTCACGAATTTAAAAGTATCCCTCTCTCCGGTCAGCTTCCTTGTCTTTTGACATTGTGTACTTTCTACATGTACATGTTCTGTTACATGTGTAAAACTATAAATTGACACTATATGTAGTGTACAAAGTCTGTTGTAATTAGGAATTACTTTCCTCTTCCCACAGACAGCCTATTTGCATGCCTGTGACCAGTGATGACCTGATAATTTTATCTTGTAATCTATGGTAGTGCTTACATATTTTTTCTGTAAAGGAATTTTTTTTGATTCAGTCTGAAATGTTTCCTGACGTATAGTGTAATACTTCTAGAAATTAACAGTTGTTGACTGCTGTGATGTGGGATATGACATTTTGAACACCCTCGGGCACGCACACATGTACAGTAGTGCCCCGAGGTGAAGCCGAGGGCGCTATGGGTCCGTTGGGTGTTCAAAACGTCATGTCCCACATCACAGCGGTCAACAGTTGTTTTATCATACCTTTGTGTTAATTATGTTGAGGCTGAGGAATTTGTCCAAAAGAACGAGCTCTGAAGTTCAGAAGACAACAGGCCTACTATCAAACTGTATAATTAACATAACAGACATAAACGATGTTATCTGCAAGTACACTGTTCCCTCACTTTCTTTAACTGCATAATCTTTAATGTGAAAGTAGTGTGGGTACCAGTGAGTACAAGTTCACATGTCATGTACATGTAGTCTGGTTAGCAGTCCCTGCATTACCTTATATGCTGCGGGGACGGGAACGAGTCTGTTATACGAGCGCGACCATTGATGGAATTCCCTGGTAAACTACCGGTATGCACAAAATGTATCATTGGTACCACCAAAACTGACTAAATGAGCGACAACGGTCGCTCCCAAACTTCCCGAAGCTCCTCTGTCTTGTGCGTGCACATGTGCTATCGGCAGAATGAGATGGTCACGGCACTGTGATATATGCAGATATCGCCCTAACGTGATCGTTCTGGGCCAGTGAACAGACAATATGCGAGACACAGACAGTATCCGAGACAGAGGTATGACAAATCAAAATACTGGTACTACGCCTGTAGTGTGTTACATGTACAATGTACATATACTGTACCAAGAAATGTGGTACATGTACATTACCGGTATGTCAAGCCACATGTACCGGTGAGAGGTACATGTACAGTATACATGTATGGACTTTTGGGATGCTCCAATGAATCCAAAGAATGTGGAATTTCACTAGTGCATTTTGACTTGGATTTGAAACTTATCCAAATACATGCAAGTGTTCATACATGTACATGTAGATCAGAGCATGTAGTTTCACCAGTACCCTTGTGATGTGGATTTGAAGCTCATTACAATGGAAGTGCTTCATGTACATGTAGGCCCTACACCAGGTGCGCACCGCTTGCCACAGGCATGACAGGTTGGTTCACCTCACTGACCATCAGACAAGACACCAGAATTGCTTCTCATCAGCAAATTGTCTGCATGGTTGAATGGTCAATTTCTGTTACATGCAAAAATAAAATTTACGCTCCAGTACTCATACTCAACATGCTCAACATGCTCAATGGTAAAACTTATGGAGGTATACAGTACAGTTATGGTACATATGTACAGTGTACCGTACATGTACAAGTTCTTGTACTGTACTTGTTGAATTGACAACTAAGAATTTTGAGTAACCTGAATGTAATTCAAAGTTCCAAGGGCAAACCGCAATTTACCATGCACTCTGTATTATCTTGAGGAAGGACACACATGTACCTGAGGAAGGTGGGCGCATTTGGTAAAATGAAATGTTTAAGGCTGTTTCCAGGAAAATGTCCTGGAACTCAGATTACTGTCACTTTTTTCCATTTTTGGGTAAGTACCGGTACATGTATTTTTTGTTCTTTTTTTTTTTTTTAGGTTTCCCCGTTCTTCACTAGAGGACAGGAGTCATTTTGCCAGCATGACTACTGTTTTATTGGTGTTACGATTTTTTTTTTATTTTTTTTTATTAAGCTTTCCTCAGTTTGGTTCCTCGCACAGAAGTTCAAAAATTATCTTCTGAAAATCAGTGGTTTAACAGGAAATGCGAACTTGCATTACAGAAAGAAGTCTTTTTTCTTTTGACTTGTGTAGATTGCCAGAATACATGTACATGTATATCAGATGTCCTTCAGTCCTAGCAGAATTTTTCTAACTGGCAAAAATGGTGTTGATTTCATGTGAAAGGTCTAGCGTGTTGTATTGCAATTTCTGAATGGCTGGAATAGGCTACATGGACATTAGATGTTGTACCATGCAATGTGACACTTTAAGGCCAAAATGTTGAATGTCCATTGGCAACTTTTTATTCTTTTTGAGAATTGTTCATGAAAATATTGGCCTACTTCAGAAGGCAACCTTTGAGCACCATATTGAAAGACCCAAATCTTTCAGGAAGTCCACCATCATGTTTAACATTTTACTGCTTTGAATCATATCCCGTATACTTTGTCATGTACATGTATATTGTACGTGTTTATATGTGCACATGAATATTTTGAGTTTAAATTTACACAGTGTCTGCGACTTCAAGTACATGTACATCAACAACTAGTGAGAGAATGGTGCAGGTATTGGTCGATATCACCCAAATTGCACTTGTAATAGGAAACAAAATCCTTGAAACAGTCAGGAAAAAGCTGACTCATAGATCCAGTGATCATACTGTGCCTGTGCAACTCAGCAACAGGTACATCAGGTACATGTATGTACATGTACACGTACATGTACATACATGTACATGTAATGCACTGAAAGGCCGTTGCTTGGCTCTATGCCTACCTGCCTACACCATATTTGTGTACTGTGCCATACATGTACAATGTAGGTTTGTAAGCAAGATGTTAAATTTAGCCTAAAGAAATTGCTTGCTAAAACTAATGTACTTTTAGAACTACATGTATTCTGTATGTACATGTATGCCTGCCAAGAAACCTTCAATTAGTGCTTTCAGTGATGGGTTTCCTGGCTCCATATTGATTGTTACGGAGGGAACATCAACGTGCATGTCGAGTAGCCGACAAAAACAGTTTTTCATTCTGCAACGTGAAAGGAGACTGTCCTACAGTCAGCACAGTGAGCCACAATGGGCATTGCATAACGACGTGCAGACTGTACCAAGCACCCTGATCTGCACATAAAGAATCATGTAAATGGAGATTATCTCGCATGTACATTTACAGGCTTGTTGTAAAGGAGTCTGTTTGGATTATATTTAAGGGCAGTCACAAGGCCTTGACAGAGTTAAATTGATTCCGCAAGGACTTCTCGGAAGGAAAGCAGAAGAAGCTACCCGAAAATTGAGAAGGCAGAACATCAGGCAGGCATGGCAGGAACTCTGGTTGCGGTCCGTGCAACCTTTTTCGTGGTGTTTCTGGTGGCGACCTTTTGCTTGGTGGTGGAAGGAGATTTTTATGAATATTACAGCAAAAATGACTTAAGTTGCCCATCCAGATAAATGTTCACAGTCCTTCAGGTGATCTTGGAGGATTTGGGGTGAATGGTAATAGTTCTTGGCTGATTGCGAAGGATGCCACATGTATGCTCGAAGGTTGTCAGTTAGACCTCGTGTAGGTTTTGCATAGTCATTATTAAAGGCTCTTTCACACCATGAAAACGTCCGATCCGTGTCAAAATCTACACGGTTCCAACCCGTGTTGACTTCTTTAAATTTCAGCACAGTTCAATTCCGCTCCATTTTCACACTACTGAACACAGCTCCAGCATTTTTGCTACACGTGTAATGTTTGGACCTGTGTATTGCGCAATTGTTTCACACTTACAACACACCTGCGCACCCAACATGGGTCAGATTGCTAATTTTGAGAAACACGATGCTGGTTCTTGTCATGCCATCAAGCTGCCTTTGGATGGAGCTGTCAGCCCAAATTGCCAACAAAGCCTTCACCAGTACGATTGTGAAGAACGCACCTGAAATTGGGGCATGTCGCAGGTCAAAAGTAATTTGTTTGTTCGTTGCCGTCCTATTTCTACAGTGTGCATGTGAGTTCGCCCGTATGATATTTAAACGGGTCGAACAATAACCACTTGCATTCACACTACGGCTTTCAAAACGTGTCGGATGTTTCAACACGGGTCAAGAGCTCTCAACCCACCTCCAGAGTAGGGTTGGTTTCGACACAGGTCGAGAGCTCTTCATGGGTCAGTGCCATGTTCAAATGGTGTAGTGTGAAAAGGACCAACCCGGAGATTTTTCGTAGTATGAAAAGGCCTAAAGTCAGCCCGATATATATCTTTTGAATCAACCGCATTGCTCAAGAATGCCATTCGCACTGCCTCAACATAATGATAGGAATTGCCGGAGGATTTTCAAGGATTGAGGCAGTAGGCACACTTCCAACATGGCCAAGTAATATTTTCAAGAAATTTTGGAGGATTGAAGGCTGAATGCAATTTTTTTCATGTCAAAAATCAGAGGATTTTGGACGACGGAGGATGGTTCCTTGTAAAAAGGCCTAGGGGGTAAGGGTTAAGGCCTACGGTACATGTACATGAAGCTGTACATTGTAGCTTACATGTACATACAGTTATGACAATCTTTACTGTCACTGCATTTTGCAAAGTGAAGAATCGGTTGTTATAATCTCACCACATCAGTAGAAGTATCCCCTATACTTGACAATTTGAAATTCATTGTTCAATTGTAGCTGCACTAAAAAAAAATAAATGAATTTAAAAAATCTTGCTAACTTCTGCGTGTATTTTGGATCACATAAATTGTTGAATGTTGATGACTAAAGCACTGGAAACTGAGAAAAACACCCTTTGTTTTAGTGATGGCTACCGGTAGGTTTCACATGGGTTCGAGTTTAATCATGGGATTCTGTTAGCTTTCAAAGGGGTACTCGAAAAGCACATACGTGTACATGGCAGGCAATGCAAGCTCATATGTGTATGCAAAGGCACATTTGGCAGTTGCAACATGAGGAAATTGTCATACTTCTCTTTGCTGTCACGTGTTCCACAAGGGGGTACAGGTATATACGTGTACAATGCAAGTTACTGTAGTTATTCCATGTACAGTCTCATTGACGTGGGAGAGGAACTTGGATAAAGGTGAATTAGTCATACATGTATGACCTTCGATTCCACAGTCATTGTCATTCATGACATGAATCAAACCTTGTACATACCGGCAAGAACCTGTACCCTCTAACTGTGGGTGTCACATTGACTTTTTACAGTAGGTGAAGGATCTGTATGGGCTGATTACATGCACAGTACATGTACAGCTTCCAGTCTGCTCGTTGGGTGTACATGTATACTTGTACAGATGCGTAGGTTTGGTGTTACATGTACATGTATGTGGTATCATCTTGTGGTCATGTTGGGAAGCCTGTGATTCAAAGGGGGTCTGTGTGAGACTCAAACTGTTGCAACAGGTACATACATGTACATGTATCTGTACATGTACTTGTACTTGTTTTGTTGGTCGTTGGGTTGTGGGATGTGTCCTTACATTGTGCTTTAATCAGGAGGTAGAAATGCTAGACATTTTCCAAGCATGTACATGTACAGTAAATGCTGACACCTGATGTCACTGGTCAGTGGATCACATCGTCCACGTACATGTACATGTACAGTAAATGCTGATACCTGATGTCACCGGTCAGCGGATCACATCATCCATACACATGTACATGTACAGTAAATGCTGACACCTGATGTCACCGGTCAGTGGATCACATCGTCCATACATATGTACACATGTATTCGTACATGTACCAGTATGACAGAGAACTCATCCAAGTTATATACATGTACATTTAGTTTTGCAGTGACTAAGATACATGTACTCTACCATTCCATAATTTTAAAACTGAAAAGGATAAGAGAATTTTTCATTTCATTGCAAATGTGTACACTTACAATGGGTAGTCTTTAATTCACCTGCAGGCATTTAATTCAGGCATTGTCTTGCATGTGCTTTGAAAATGAATGTGAATGTGACATGGTTAGACTCGGTTTGGTTTGTGTTATGTTGTGCAAATGTAGATGAACATGTACATATGTACCTGTATGTGCAGCGTTGTGTAACCTGTTGAATTGATGACAGTTCACATGTATTGACTATCATGGGATTGTTATGGCTTCAGAAATACAGTGTACCCAGTACTTTTCCGGGTGTGCTTTGTAAATGTTTGTCCAACCGTTACAAAATGAGAATGATGTTCCGCACTTACATGTACATGTACATATTCAGTACACATTGTGTAATTGGTTTTTTGGATGCCCAATTCTACTGTACATTTGGACAGCCTGTTTTGATTTACAGGTTTTGCTCATTCTTAATCAAGCGAAGACTGTGTGGACTCACACCTGTCCAGGCAGTGTTGTGTCCTTTCTGAAAAATGGCTTCAGAGTTAGACTATTTTGGGATCGGAGAACTTTACGTGCACGCTACGTGTAGCAAAAGGAAGAGGAATAGTCAAGAAAATCGTCATCCAAAATCCTGCTTGAAAGAGATATTGTAGTTGGAGAAGAGGGAGCATTTTCTCTGAATGTTCTTAATCACAGGAGAATAAAGGAATGTCCGTACTACTGTGTGCACATGTACATGTTAAATGTACAGGTACATATGCACAGTTTGTATGTGAAAGATGGATGTTAGGGGTGGTAAGCATTGCTTTTGAGGACAGTGTCTGTTATAATGAAATGAGTAGTGGAATTGGGTCTCCATAATGTTTTTAGTTCCCCCACAACGTCTACATATTTCAACATGTCAGTAGACCCAAGTTTCATGAGTGTTATTTACCAAAAATAAAGCCTACAGTCGGTACAGTTTTCAGACTGCTGATGTTCTGAGTACTATACCAAAATCAGCGTTATTTTGGGTAAACAACACTTCAAACACTTCGCTGTGGGAAGACACCATGTTTATTGGTGTTTGGTACCCACTGTATATGTACATGTACATGTTAGTCAGATGACTTAGCAGACAAAGTAGTTTATTGTTGAACAAACTCTGAAATGAGCAGTACCCGTGACTGCCGTTCAGGTTGCATGACCGTGATTAATAGACAATGACGTTAACTCATCACTTGACTTCTTATCACCGGTGCCCTGCCAATATCACAACTTAACCTTTGTACTGTTGTACAACAGGGCAGGTAGTTACCGGGTGATATCCCCACAGACACAGTGTTAATGGTAGTAGGTAATGAATAGTCCATAGCCCTGTGATTGTATCGTGGAGTTTGTGCACTGTGATGAAAGTGCCGCTGTGTACATGTATTTGAGTACATGCATTTGAGTACATGTACATGCATTATGGTATATTGAAGGTGAATTTGCCATACATCTGATACAGAGCACAGAGAATCAGATGTGTTGACCACCCGCGCATCATGCATATGTGTTTACATGTATGTACAGCAATTTTCATACATTGTTTATGCTTACATATATCCTTATGTACATGTACTAGTACATGTATATGTATGTATTAATTTGTACCCTATTATGGGCCACAATAATGATATGTTTTATTTATGAATATATTATGTAATGAGAACTCCCTCTCTTTCTGGTATGATTTCCACCCTCACAATATCAGGCCACGAAAGGCTGTTTGTTCTAACTGTTAACAGTTAAGTGCACAGTGCTGCAGAGGGATCTGGTGCTGATGAAGAGAGGTTGAGATAAGACCTGATAAATGACTTAATAGGGTGCCACAAGGCATTGACAGAGCTCAGGTACATGATGTAATAATGCATACCTGTGTACATGTACTTGCACAAGTACAGTACCTGTACAGTATATGGTGTGTTAATGTAATACACAGCTGCCTGTACATGTACGTGTTCATGTTCTCTGCTATTCTCATTAGTATGTCTAAAGACAAGGTAATTCACATGGGTTTTCATGAGTATTGTATGCTGCTTTTCTGTGTAAACGTAATACATGTAGTTTTTACCTGTGCACGTGTGCACTTTTAAAAATTTTCTTGCATCTTTGTAGCATTTTCATACTCAAATATGTATACATTGTACCGTACATGTATGTGTCTTTCCCCAGAAATAAACATGTTGTAAGATTGTTACTGACATGCTGTACTGCCATATTGGAATTTTTTTCCAAAATTTGTAGCTCATACAGGTGTACTGTACATATGGTGATTTTCTTTTCTTTGCTCTATGCTTACGGGGTGTACACAAACCATGCTCATGAGAAAGAAACTAGAAAGTGCCTCCAGAGGGTTCAATTCAGAATGCTGGCCTGCAGGTCAGTTCCAAATACTCTAAGCAATCAACACCTTATCAGGCTTAATTAATTTTCATCTACCACTTTCCTGTGCCCCCTTCCCATTGCAGATTGACTGACTGATGCAAGTTGTTGTTGTTGCCATAATGTGAGCGTCCGCAAATACTTCACCGTTTGTCTTTCAGTTTCTGATCTGGTTTTTTTCCCCCGGGGAGCAGTAATTGAACAGAGACTACAGGTCAAGCCTCCCTTTCTGCCTCTACAATATTTGTAACCAGAAAGATGTGAGTACATGTAGGCGACTTACATACCGGTCCCTGTTTGACAATGACATGTAGGTAGAGTAGTTTGTGCATAGAAGAATGATGCATAATGTGCAAGTACATGTTGGCCTCGCCAGCTTTCTTTCTCACAATTAAGAGCAGCACCAAGTGTCCGTTTACTCACGGCTACCATTACATGATGATTACACTAAGTATTCAAGAATCGGTTTTGTTCTTCCGTAACATATTGGTATACGTACGTGTAAATGGCAAGCACGGAAATGTACAAACTGTGTTTTGGATGCTTAGTGAAACTTTCAAAACACTTCCCTGAACATTTCAAATTTTGGTTGGACTTCCATGTAGTGGATGTAGGGAACAAATATCTGTCATGGGTGGCATTTTGAAGCATGGAGCATACATGTACATGTACTACATGCTGGCACAGTGCATTTTATGTACATGTACGCTGCACTAACCTTACATACTAGGTGCGATACAGGAAAGGAAGATGTTTTGTGGACTTACACATGTCCACAGGACGTTTCCCCTTCTCTGAAAAAGAAGTTTAGAGGCATTTTGGGGTAGGGGTCATCTGTTGTAAAAGGAAGAGGAACAGTCGAGGAAACTTTCTACAACAATCCAGCTGAAAATCTTGTTCCCAGTTCAAGAAAAACGAGTATTTTCACTGAGTTCTCTTAACTGCGCGAAAAGAAAGGAATGTCCACAGTACATGTAGGTATGTAAAGTACATGTAAGTGTGTGTGAGTTGGCAATGTTGTTTAAGTTGTAGGGAAAGTGAGATTTCTTAGGAATGATTATGTTCCAGGGTGGCATGTGCCATTAATGCTTTATATGTACACGACAGTTTCACATGGGTATGTCAGCTTTAGAGTATTCCAGTTATTTTTTTTTTCCTTCTGCTGTTCTCTCTCTCAGAGGAAGTGATCTGCCTTAAACCTGCCCGTCTGCCAAAGCTGTCGACACAAACACACACACACAGACTCGCTATGGCTGACTCAGTGCCAACGCTGTCCCAGCTGGTTGTCACAAGTAAGATCAGACATTCCGTAGATTTCTGTTTATACTCTCTCCTCCCCCTTTTTCTTGGAATTTGAAGCTGCTCTTGTAATCATTTTGTCTCCTGGAAAGTCAGTGTAGGAAGAAATTCCGAAAACGGTCAATTTCCAAAGTGCCTTTTTGAAGGCTGGTCTCTGGTTCACAGAAAGCAGAAGAATTTCCTTTTGCATTAGTGATTGTACATAAACATGAACAGTTGAATTTGGTCCAAAAATAACTTGAAATACCTCGTCATGATTCATGGAATTAAATTATAGTGGAAAAGTGCACGTTGGTGAAGCTATGCTTGTAAACCATATACATCTACAATGTACGTGTATTGGTATATGTTACCTCTACTCGTGTGTTTTTATCAAAAATTGGTTGGCATAACATTTCTCCACTTTTGCCATCAAGCAAACAGGTACCTGTGTCTAATGCACGGTAAACAAATTGGCCTAATTGCAAGGATTAAAAAACTCTGATCTTTTCTCTAGGACTCGTCACTGTCAGACACTATTTCATTTCTCTCCCGGCATCATTGCATGTCTATGAAGAGGATTCCAGCTATTGACTGTTTTACAAACAGGATGTACAGTGGGTCACAACAGCCCGCAGAGCCCCAGGAAACAATAGATTTGGTTACAGTGTAATTATTCAGTGCATTCTTGAAGCACAAGCGTGCCTACTGGTTTGTGCACGTAGTGGGACTCGTGTTGCTTTCCTTTTCATATTTTTTCTGCGTTGGTTGGGACTGTGATGTCAAGCAATCCACACTAACAGGTGAATTTAGTTTAATCCAGCGATGAGACATTACAGGTACATGTACGTGTACTTGTTGAATGAATGGATTCCAGAAATTAGGGGTCCATTTTTTTGTGTGTCCCTGTCACATCTGACGTATGATTTTGTGAGTTCAGGAGACATTTTCTAATTTGCAAAAGTGATGAAATGATTCAACTTACGTTCCAAACAAATACATGTAATAATAGTTTGAAATCAATTCCAGTGATATTTCCATGTCAAGTAACAAAGGTCAGATGTAACAGGGACACAAAAATGTCACACTTTTGAACCCCTAATTTCTAGAGTTACCCTTATACAAAGCTGTTTCATAAGACTAAATTGTTTACATAATTGCTTCTATAACATGTGTGATATTTCTTGGATCAAATTTGCATGCATAAGGCTGCATAAAAAAGAAGTTGTTGACCGCCCGGGCTAGACCCACCAAAACAGTGCATGTGCTGAAGATTCAGAGATAATGAGAATTCAACATCTGGTTCAAAGTCATCTTCTGCGTCTAACCAGACAGTAAAATCCAAAGCGGAACCTATCTGGTCTCTTTTAGAAATCCCTGTCGAACTTCATGCAGAACTGCAAATCTAATGGCAGCACCGGCTGTGCAGCGTTGCGTTAGGGTCCTACTCAAATCAGAGACCTGTTCCATACCTGTAGGCAAAGAGTCCGACAAACTATTTTGTGGGAATCTGACTCAACTTTGTGGGGAAGAAAAAGAACAACCAACAATCTGTGTTTTTATGTGGCCTGATAGGAATGTCAGTGCGTCATGAGCATCTGTTTAATCGAGCAAGATAACGAATAACCTTGTGGAATTAGAAGGCTTTTTGGTTTCATGTTGCGCCATCTGAGCCCATAAATGTGTCCGATAAATTTCGATTCATGCCGATAAAGTAATAAGACATGGTTTCTATGTGTACATGTATAAACAAAACTCATATAGCCCTGGCAGTGCAAACAAAACGTGACAACCAAATTACACGACACCTGTACATTGACTATTTCCAGTCCGCTCAGCTGAGCTGCGTGACACCAGCAACAGTTTCTTCAGCAAGGGTGATCCTTACGTGGAGATGACGGTGGACGGTCAGCCCCCGCGCAAGACAGAGGTGGTGAAAAAAACATGGAACCCGTCGTGGGACGAACACTTCACTGTGTAAGATTGAACGACACAAACAGCATGAAACCAATTGTCAGGGTGTTTGCCATTGACACTGCCTGGCGAACCTTTCCCATTCCACCCAGAATTTCTTCCAAACGATTTGTGCTTAACACTAATCGACCTACATCCTTAAAGATCCACAAGAAGTTTTAGGTGGATTTTGTTGGATTGGGGAAGGTACAGCCATCATACAGACACTGTTGCACAGGTTACACGTACCCCTGTGTGTTCAAAGAACATGCTCTTGTGACTTCACTTACCTTGGAAGATTTTGGTAGATTTGGAAAGGTGTACAGTAGATTTGAGTCTGCCACGAATACTGGTAAACTCCATTTCTCAGAAGCCAGCCAATAAGGATAATGTGAAAACAGATACATGTATCTAATCGTTCCAATTTGTAACCGATGCCTTTTCATTGATAAAAGGTTCAAGACATTGCACAGTACATGTAGCTTTTCTTACTTTTCAGAGCTTCTTTTTTGTTTTTGGAAATCAGATACCTCTTTTTTAGGATTGAAACTTTTGGTGTTTTGTTTTTCTGTATTCTGATGTGTTCTCGAAACAGGAGTGCATCATGGGATATGGTACCTTACAGTTTTCACTGCATTCATTACAGTACCAACATAGTTCTATAACCCAGACTAGACACGTATCTTTCTTTTGGTCATGCAGACTGGTGAAGCCCAACACAAAACTAGAATTCAAAGTATTCAACCATTTCTCTATCAAGAGCGACGTCTCCCTGGGCTCGGCAAAGCTGGAGCTTCTACCCCTGCTGTCGAAAAACAACGGGCAGTGTAAGTAATGCCCTTGATCTCTCCCCGTGCCGTGTCCAGGTCGCTCTCGTTCTCCGTGATCTGTCTTCCGTATCTGTCTGTGATCTGTCTTCTCCATCGTTCTGGAGTTAGTCTGTTGGAACCTATCGACTGGAGCAGCACACAAGACATAATAAAGCCTGTCATTGGAGGTGCAGATCCTTTCTCACTATTATTGGCCAGCATCCATGTTTCAGACACTGTCAAACAGCATACTCTAAGCAACAAGATTGTTACAGTCTTGACTGCCTGAACATCGTGATTTAACTCAGAATCTTTTCTTGGACCACTGTCATTAGTATATTGATGTGTGGTACAACAGGTAATCAATGAGTAATGGATATCTATCTGTCAGCTGGCCTCTTTATAGCAAGCTATTTGCGGCGTGCTGTGCTGTGAGTCATTTTCCTCACCGTACAGATGTTGCACAGTTGTAAGCAGTCACACCCCAGCCTTGCACAGTCTTGAGAGAGTATTCCTGTCTTTATCCTCCTTCTAGTTGAAAGCCTTAAGCACACCGTGGACCTGCAGCCCTCGGCTAAGGCCAACTCCCAGCGGAAGGGCAAGCTCCACCTCGTGCTGGACGGCCTGAAATTCAGCGCCGAGACTATGGCCCGACTGGGCTGTCCCATACAGAACGGTAAGGCTTCGCATTTTGTACCTGCCCTGACCTTTGGTGGGGAAGGGTGCTTTGTCACCATGTAATTTTGAGTTAAAGGCACTTGGGCCGTGTCCGAAATGGGTATTGCTGTGTGTGTGCCGCTGCAGCTAGTCACTGTATTGTGACAGTAGCCAAATACTCAAGTCATAGCCTAAGCATACCTGTTTTAGTCACGGCTTTGTATTTATCAAGCTGTGGTCTCAAAATGTTTGCACGCACCAGCATTGTGCGAAGTGTTTCGAATGATTCAATCGGTAACTTTGCCAGTCTAATGTAATACGTCCTGTTATTTTCATATTTGTTCTTGTCATCTTGTACATATTTGCTTTATTTCGGCCCAATTAGGAATAACTTTCTGTTACAAACTACACAAAAAAGCATGGAAAGTATTCAAAATAACCATTGGCTTTTACCATTGACTTTTCTTGTTTTTTCAGGACTGCCTCCAAGCCAACCCAACGGAGACATACCACCACCGCGCAGCAGCAACAGCCAAAACGGTCCTTCCAACAGCAGCAGCAGCACACGGAGGCACAGCACCGGCCACCCCTCCCCGGGCGACATCGCCTCGCAGGCTGCGGCTGTGGTCGTAGCCTCCTCTGCCAGCACAGGTAACATCTCAGGGCCTGTAGCCAACAGCAACGCTGCTCCAGCTACCACGGGGACGGCTACAGAAACCGGTGCCTCCTCGTCATCAACAACAACAGCAGCAGCGGCGGCGGCAGCAACACAGGCCGTAAGGCGGCGACCTCCCCCTCCACCCCCAGCAGCTGGGTCTAGACCTCCTGGCAGACCAGGTGAGTCTCTCCTTGCACCCGGATTTTTCAGGATTGAGCCTATCTGCCCTGAGCAGGAGCACCCCCTCATTGGTTGAAAAAAGCCATGTTGGTCAGGATTGCTCATTTTGTTTGTAGCGATGCGCAGTTACAACCAAACCTCCGTCGCTAGGAAAATTGCGCACTTTCTCGGTCTAGCCCACCCACCTCTAGGATGTGTAAAAGAAGTTGAATTGCAAACAGAAGAGTTAGATCTGTAAGAGTTGGTTACTGTCTCTAACTAGGGCCCCATTTGTTTCAACTGGTTGTACACTGACAACGATCAGTGATCCGTCGTCGGTGTACGGACACCAAAACCCGCCTAATGGATGGTGGGAACCAGTGTAAGGATCACTGATCCAGATCTGTGTAAAACAAACAGGCATGCCCTGAAAGCATCACCTAAGCGTCAGGAACAGATATGCTGGGTGGAAAAATTCCAACTTGGGATACATGTGAAGACTTTCCATTCAGCAGAAATCGGTAGTGTGCACTCAGCGTGTATCATGCCAAATGCGTAAAGGGACATTGTCCTGTAGCACAAACATGCCATCTGTAGTTCCTGCACAGAGTGGACAGAGCACAGCTACTATTTACTCTTCAAGGTTTTGACGCTCTTTTGAAAGTACACATATTTTGCAGTTGGTTTTCTGCACAGCAGAATAGTCGAATCAAAGTGTGCCCCCCCCACACACACGCACACCCTCATCATAGCCAACTTGTTTGGAATGCATTTGCCGATGAAGGTCAGCCTATGCATGGCAAGAAAGCAAATACCAACACAATTCGTGACATCAGATCAAATTTTTCATGCTGTGAATCTGCAAAAGTTGAACACATTTCGGCTCGAGTGATTTTCACTGCAGTTTTTTGGGGGGCATCAAATTCACTCCTTTTTTTGCATTTGTTTAAAGTGTGAACCAGCCTGTAGACAGCCATAGTCTCCCCAACTTATATGAAGGAATCTAATTCATTAGAATCACTTTTTCTCACAAGTGTTCTTCACTTCCTTCATTGAATGGAAAAAAAAATAAATATCCCCACTTCTTGGCTGTTACCTCCCTCTCCAGAGCGGGGAAACCAAGTCTCCCAGGGCAACAGCACATCACGGCAGACACCAGCGGCTGGAGGAGCCCGTGCCACACCCCCCGGCAACCAACCAGCCCAGATGCCCCCACCCACAGGTCTACCCCCAGCCGGAGCTGCTCATAATGACATCAATAGCCAGCCACTCCCTGCAGGGTAAAGTAGCCTTCTTTTTTTTGCCACCTTATACATATTAATGAGCAATTTGTCTTCCTGTGATTGGTCAATTTTTGACTACTCATAAAAAAGTAAATATATATAATTGCCTGTCGGGTAGGATTTTTTGACCTCGCTGTTTTGTAAGGAGTTTTTTTTTTTCGAAAAGTTAACTTATTCTTGTTGACTGTGTCTCATTTCTCATCCAGCATTTACACTGAAATGTTGCAGTAAGAATGCAGCTTCAGACACCAGACCTGATTAACAATACTCCGGCTTTTACATGTATTTGAGGGAATCCTTGTGGTTGCACAAAAGCGTTACCCTGAAAAGACTTTTTTCTTCAACATTTCTTGGAATTCATTCTTTGTGCTTTCTTGTTCTTTTTTTTCTCCCCTTTAGTTGGGAGATGAGGCTGGACCAGCATGGCAGGCCGTACTACGTGGACCACAACACACAGACAACAACATGGGAGAGACCACAGCCCCTACCACAGGGGTAAGTCTACTGTCCAGGGGTCAAGCTCCCTAAGTCTGCGTTGTGCAGAAATTTGCTAAGGGTGCAATATGCCTTGCGTGGACAGGTTGACCTCGGCAAGTGCAACGTATAAGATATTACCTGATATTGAATCCCCCGCCTTCTGTTTCAGCTTTTTTCTCGAGCTTGGACTCACAGTATGTCTTACGGTGCGGTGCCAAACATCAGTTTGATAAATCAGGTTGTAGGAAGTCCCATGTAGAGTACACGTACATCGGAGGATGTGTTGTAGTTAATTGATGGAGACCCCCAAATGAAGGAATGTGGAGGGTGCATCAACCAATAGCAGGGGATGCTCATTTGCTTGTCAGAAGATTTAGTAGTTGCAGCAGCGTGCACCCCAGCTGCAGCACTTAGGGACATGATCTTCAGCCAAAGAACAAAGTGGGTTTCGGGGTCTTCAGCCGAGTTCAGGAAACTTGGCTGAAACTATACACCAACAGATACCTCAAGGATGCTAATAGGTATCACCTCTTTGGTATCATCGTAGGTGGGAGCGACGGAGAGATCCCCAGGGCAGGATCTACTACGTGGACCACAACACACGCACCACAACCTGGCAGCGGCCCACCGTGGACTCACTACGCACATTCCAGCAGTGGCAGCGCCAGCATAACCACCTGCAGAACACCACTATGCAACAACTGCAACAGAGGCTGTTCCTACCGGTCAGTGTTCGACTGTGCCTGAATGGCTCAGCTTTGGATGGGATTTAACCCTGACTACCCCCACACCTGCCATACTCCCAACAGCAGGTTTTTGTGAGGTTTTTGGCAGGTTTGGTTCCGTACCTGATGAAAGGTCCAGGGAGATGGTGTTTGATTCTCTGTGAGTTGGGACACACAGGGTTCATTGTGTACAGTGTCTGGCTTGCTGTACCAATTGTAGGACTGTGCTTGGTTTTGTCAGGTTTGGTACTGTTCAGTGCAAGTCATTCTATACTGCACAGACCCATCCATACCATATCACTCAAACTCCAACGGGCTCATTCTGTTGGAGTTTATCAGGTTTGGTACAGTAACCTGCATGTACAAGTACATAGACAAGTGCATGAACCTGTTGGATTTTGTGAGGTTTAGTATGCTTTCTAGTGCAGGAGCCAAGGGGGCTATGGTTAATACAGGTGTCTATGGGAAATGGCTACAGCCTTTAGACAGTGGCTTTGGCTACGGCCAGGATTTATTCACGTGTCTGTGGGAAATGGCAACAGCTACCAGACTGTAGCATTCCTGAGTGTATGCATTCATATGGACTGGCATTTAGGTCAGTGACGCACATCTGTGTACCTGAGGGTCTGTTAGTGACCGGAATGATGAGGAAAATGGGACACTTGTAATTAATGGGACCTATTGCACTAAATGTGTTTTATATCGCACCTCTGTCTAAAATCTCTAATAAAAAGAGAAACTTTTCAGGGTTCTATAATTGAGGGCATTGTAACTGATAAAAAGTTTGAAATATAGTACCTAGTGGGGCGCTTTTCTTAAGAAATTATTCACACATTATGTCTCCACACTTGTCTAATTCATGCTAACGTAGGTTACCTGTACCAGCCTTTTGTAGTGAACCCCACGTGACCGTTTTGTTCAGCCAACCGGGAGTAAAAGCCAGCAAGAGGTGCATAATGCTGAATAAGCTCCATGGCTGAACAAGAAAGACTAGGTCATTATCAAGGAGTGACCTTTTATAGTCTTCACTTCATATGTGTGCACACATTGAGCAAAAATATGCACTACTTATCATCTGGCCAAGTGTCGGTTGACCTTTGACACAGACAGATACATCCAATGCTGTAATAGCCAGCCTTCCCACCGTGATGGATTGACAGTGAAGTTAAGATTCTGCTTGTTTTTGTATCAGTTGCAATTGTAATTTCCTTCTCTCTGCAGTCGGGAAGCGGTGTGGAGCCCAATGACCCTCTAGGCCCTCTACCTGTTGGATGGGGTAAGCACCAGTGTGATTTCACCCATTTATTTCATCTTTCGCATGTTGCTCTGCAGTTGTCCGTTGATTTGTAACAGCTGTATTTTATGATTTCATCTAGCCAAATCATGAGTTGGGCCCCTAACTTTTGATGTAAAAAGGGGACTAAGCAATGCCTGTGTCAACGTCCATTAGAAGGGTTTGCATATTGACTGGCTTCGTCGACTACAGTTAACCTGCTTCATATTGTCTGTCTTGCACAGAAAAGAGAACCGACCAGCATAACCGAGTCTATTTTGTGAATCATGAAAACAAGACCACGCAGTGGGAGGATCCGAGAACGCAAGGGTGAGAGGGTGTCCTCAGTGTCTACTTGTGTGTGTGCAGGATTACAAGTGAGGACATTAGGTCCTCGGATGGCAAGCTGTCCTTGGTTTGTTACTTGTGTACAAACTCAGTAAGAGTTTGATTATTTGATTGGCTTCTCAGCAACATTTGCTATTGTAATGCATTTGTGATTAAAAATTGTTTAAAACGGAAAACGAAATTCAGGAGGAGGTGTTGTTGTGAAATGAGGACTTAACCCTAACCCTCCAAGATTCTTTTAACATCCACGAGGAGATTTTGAAGGTTGTTGCATGATTACATAAGGTTCAGACCAGTTAACTGCACCTGTCTTGAGTCAAAAAGGGCGTGCCACTGGATTCAATCACAAAAGAAGATTTTAGATGGTTTTTGGCAAAGTTGCCAAGGGAGTTCGAATTGATAATGCACTTTTCTTTGACACTGGCGATCCTTCCCTGGTTGCCACTTTGCACCAAGTGATCTAATGATGATAGCTTCATAGTTCACCACAACCAATCTGGACACGTCTTGCCCCTAACCATGGATTCCTCTCTACGCAGTGCCAACATGCAGGAAGACCCCCTACCAGACAACTGGGAGATCCGATACACCAAGGAGGGTGTCAGGTACTTTGTTGATCACACCAACAAGACAACGACCTTCAATGACCCACGACCAAATGCAGCCAAAGGGTGAGTACGTGGCCCAAGAGACCTTGCAGTCTGAACAGCTCAGAATAACGTTTGTATAGAATAGATCCTAAAAACCAGAGAGTTAACCTTTTGAAGATCTAACAAGCAGAAAAAAAATTCCGAACAAACAAGACCACAAGTGATGATGGAAATCCTTTTGAGACCATTACTGGCATTTGTTGCTGGCATCTTCATTGACATTTTGCTGGTGTGCTGACGACATTGTTTTTTTTGTGCCTTTCTCCATAGACCCAAGGGGGCGTACGGCGTGCCCGTGGCCTACGAACGCAGCTTCCGGTGGAAACTGGGCCAGTTCCGCTACCTGTGCCAAATCAACGCCTTGCCCAGCCATGTCAAGATAAACGTCTCCAGAAACACACTCTTTGAAGACTCTTTCCATCAAGTGAGTCCCGAGGAAGATCCCAATCAAACTTCATAACCTTGCCTAAGACAGTTCAAGTATGGTTTGCAGCATGGTGAAAATCAGACTTGACTTTTTCTTTTTCTTTCCTTTGATGTTGCCTCTTCTCAGATAATGAGGCATCAGGCATTTGATCTTCGGAGGAGGCTGTTTATTATATTCAGAGGAGAGGAAGGTCTAGACTACGGAGGAGTAGCAAGGTAGGCTTCATTTTCCCCCCGCCCCCCCCCAAAAAATTGTTTTTAACGTTTTCTGTCGGTCCATTCATTTTTGAAGGTTTGCATTCATTTCTCAAGTTACGCCCAGGTTTCTGAAAGCTGCTGTTTTCACAGGTGCAACAGAAAGACGGGCACTGCTGGGTTGATGGTACAAGTCAAAACATTAGCTTGTATCTGGAAGTCTGTGAAAGTTTCTGAGAGCCGGGTTGCCCTTCAAAAAGCTAGCTTCTGTTTAACAAACCAGTGTCTCTTTTCTGAATGGCTTATGAATTCTCAAAGCCAATGAATATTTCTCAAAAAAGGCACATTTCTGAAAGATCTGGAGAATCCGTGCACACTCATGTATTGTTGATAGTTTAGTCCTTCATGTGCATTATCATGCTGATAAACAGTGTGGTAGTCATTCAACCTGTGCCCCTTCTCGTTCCCCTCCCCTCCCCCCCACAGGGAATGGTTCTTCATGTTATCCCACGAGGTTCTCAACCCCATGTACTGCCTGTTTGAGTACGCCAACAAGAGCAACTACTCGCTACAGATTAATCCGGCCTCCTCGGTCAACCCCGACCATCTGGCTTACTTCCGCTTTGTCGGCAGGTTCATTGCAATGGTAAATACGCCATGCTTCACGTAATGCTGTGTACTGTCTGCCCTACTTCAGTTATCTTGTTGGAGTTTTGTAGGATTTGATGCAGTTGGGGTGGCGGGTTTTGTCTTTGCTGTCGAAATTACATCCTAGATCACTAATCAGTGTGGTGTCCCTATAGAATGTTTAATTATTTAAACATCTGAGTGGTCATTGTGTTTTTTGGTTGTGGTTTATATTTAGATGCAATTTTCATGATGAATACTTAAAGGTTGGTTAAAAATGTAACTTTAACTAGAGGACTTGGGACTGTTAGGGTTGATTTGAGGGCTCTTCTGAAGTAGATTACTCTCTTAAAATATTACATTTTTTAATAAGTAAACATCGAGTAACTTGATGTACGTTTGGTGAACACACCCCTTGCCTCCTAGGCATTGTACCATGGCAAGTTCATCTACAGCGGCTTCACCATGCCCTTCTACAAGCGCATGCTCAACCGGCAGCTGACCCTGAAGGATCTCGAGAGCATCGACCCCGAGTTCTACAACTCGCTGTGCTGGCTCAAGTAAGTCGGCCGCTGGTGTCCTGGGCCGTGTCTAGGTCTTTGTGGGTATTGCAAACATTCAGGCTTATGCCAGCAAGCGTCGTGGCTCGCTGGGCCCATTGTGGACACGGCCTCCGTTTCATTCGTGTTGGTTCAGCAGTGGAAAAAATATGACGCAGATTGGCTTTCCGAGAGGGGGAATGCAAAAACAAGGACAACCAAGCAAAAACTCAGCATTGTATTGGCACATTTTAACTTGAAGAAGATGTTTTGGTTGTTTGGGGGGCTGGCTAATTTTTTCTCTGTCTTCATTATATCAAACTGTTCACAGGGCAGCAGTTTCGATCTTGGAGGGGCAAGGCAAGTTCTCATTTGCAAAGGGCACTCGCATTAGAAAGTCAACTTGTCTATGGGGACATTTCAATTGTTTGACATTCTTGCCTGATTTGAAATTCTCTACTTCAGGGAGAATGAGATTGATGAGTGTGATCTAGGTATCACCTTCAATGCTGACTTTGAGGTTCTGGGCAAGCTGGAGACGGTAGAACTCAAGGAGAACGGAAGCAACATTATGGTCACCGATGAAAACAAAGAAGAATACATCAAGTGAGTAGGCGGGTGTACCAAAGACCTGACCTATTAGAGACCTCAACAATTCTGAAATTTTAGTAAGAAATACGTTAGCGGTTCTTACAAAATGAGTCTGATGAGCATATGATTAGTTATTTTGTTTGTCTTAAAATGGTGCGAAGTGAGCTCTTTGTTATGAATCACCACTTAGTTGGGCATTCTCTTGAAAATGGCATGATGTGGGTGGGCATGATGTGGGTGGGCGTGATGTGGGTGGGCGTGTTGTGGGTGGGCGTGATGTGGG
>NW_019091562.1:341222-352539 GCF_001949145.1 Acanthaster planci
CTGGCTGCTGGCCCATGGGCTGGGCATACCCTGGCTGCTGCACTACAGGCTGGCCTACTGGTTGCTGGATTCCTCCCAGATGACTTGTTCGTTGTTGGCCCCCACCAACCACAGGATCTCCAACCGCAGCATCTGTAATGGAACAGGCAGTAACTGCGTCTACATTATCAGGAATTTATATTCTGCCCAACAAAATTTCTAAAACTACACAAAAACTATAATATATTCAACATTTCTGACTTGAAATTTTTTTTTTGTGAAAGGCAACCTTCTCCCTGAATTTTTAAAAGGGCTTGATAAGATTGGTGCATACCATACGACGGTGGCATATCCACTGTCCTAGCTTGGGCAGCATTGTCTTGAGCAATCAGTGCCAGGACATGAGTGATAACGCTTTCCATGCCCTGTAGTTGTGCGTTGGCATTCCAGTAGGTGGCCTTGATTCCATTGACCTTGCCACCAAAGTCCTCCACCTTGATGGCTCGATGGATCTAGTGAAGGAGAAACAGTCCAAGTCATGTTCTTAACAGAGTGAGTGTTCTTTTCTTGCAGAGAGCAATCACCTTCAAAATGCAAAGAACGCTGAATTAAGAGTCGCTTTGTCGTCATTTCCACTAGGCTTACAGATTCGGACACGTAACTCTCAGAGTTACAAGTCTGTACCCATTCTGCTGAAAATTGGTTGCATGCATTAGTCAGTTGCATGCAGCTATTGAGTACGTGAAACCAGCGTGTGCACACAATGCACTGGCTCTCATATCATGGCGTCAGTTTTAAATTTCTTTTTGGTGAGAGATTAATGGAATGCAAATAGGCTCATTGAGTACCAGTCAAAACTAACCAAGGTTTAACGATGGAATTTTGCTGAATTTTGCTGATTACCTAAGCCTAAAGAACCACTTATAAAAGCTACAAACAATAATGGAGAAAAAAAAATCAAAAAGAGTCATTTGATAAATTTGGAGTCCAAATTGTGACATTTTTGTGTCCCTGTTACACCTGACCTGTGTAATTTGACATGGAAATATTACTGAAATGGATTTCAAACTATTTCTATTAGTTTGGTAGGTAATTTGCATCAATTCATCACTCGTGAAAATTAGAGAATTGTTCTAAACTGACAAAATCATGTGTCATAATAACAGGGACACAAAAAAAGCGGACCCCTAATGCATGGAATGTCCCAAAACTAAAACTGTTGCCATGGCTACAGCCACATTTGGGTGCTTCCACTTCACATCTGGTTACCATCCACCCAAACCCCAAAGCCTAACTAGTTTAAACAGTACACAACATTTCACAACACGAACTGTTGGCAAATTTTTCAGTCCATCTAGGTCCTGACTACCGTGCAGACTGAGGAGACGTTGGAGTGGGGAAGCAGTATTTGGAGTTCCATTTTGGAACACTGTTCCTGAGTGGTATCAGCACTCTGTATTTCCTAAATGCAAGTTATGCCCCGAGGGACGCCACCGCTCCAGAATTTTGCCAAGATATAAGCTCCGAGCGTGAACAGGAGAGGGCTTGTTTTTCTAAATACACGTAGCAAGGCGAGTCCTTTGTTGAGAACTCGCCTCATGTGTGTACACAGCTTCATGGCCATTTGGCTCAAGGTGTGCCGACCACATGCCACCAATTTCTATTTGGATGCTTAGTCTTTGCATGTGCGCCAAGCGAATGCATGAGTCCACTTAATAAACTTCCTAGTAGCCCGTGTATTCTTTGCCGGTGATGACGCACTGAAACTCCAGTTGGAATCACTGTGAGCATTTCTGTCGGGGTGAATTTTCATGCCACTCGGACACAGCGTGACACAGCACCCCAGTTAATGCTGCACTGCACTCTGGCCTGTAGCTGAGCACAGTATCAATGATAAAACTCTGATCAGCTCTCTCTCTCTGGCATGCGACAGATTTCCCAGACCCTCGCCTCTTTGCATACGAATCTACCAGACCCTGTGCCAACTCCGCACAACTCCTCTGCTAACATGTCCATGTAAGAACAGTTCACACTTACTCTGTAACAGGGAAACGCCAATAGACAGCATGGGAGACATATGACGCACGCTATGGCCAGGGAAGGCTCGCAAGCAAACATGTCATCAAACTCAGAGTAGTTTGTGACGGTCACTTTGCCATTCTTGCAGCTGTACATGATGTTCCAGCCGCAATCAAACACCTCCATGTCGGCACGCTGATAGACATCTTTCAACCAGGAAATGAAGATGCCATCGAAGTCAAACTGATGACGAAACAACATGATTGGCAGGAGCAAGTAACTCAATTTACTGACAGTGGTATAATAAGAGAAGTCGCATAATTCAAGATCACAGAGAGTTGATATGGGCACAAATTTGCATGACATCCAAAGGTTTACAGGACAAAAACTGGACATGCCACCAAAGTACCAAGTCTTCGTTCTACTCGCTTGGCAAATAACTACACGTACAATAATTACTACAGACCAAAAGTTCAAATACAAAAAAGGACAATTTGTGGAGTTATGAACCCACATGAATTTTCTTGCAACAATTGGGTACAGCAGCATTTTGCCTAGTGCCAATATTGATTATTTTCAGGGTAGTATGCCAACGGCGATAGCGCTTTACTTAAATCCAACTTGATGTATGGAGACGTGGGCCTGTTTGATTGTGAAATCATGCAACTGAAACCAATACTAAGTCAGAAAATGATCTTGTTACCTCAACAGCAAAATTTTGTCCACGTCTCAAGGCATCTGCACCTTGAGCAAGCCACGACATCATCAGCTGGTGGACATGAGGGTGTTTGGTGTTGACAGTCACAGCCAACCTGCCTGTGAAATTCAAAGACACATTAAGGTCTTGATTATACACGTGAGTCGCTCTCACAGGACTGAGGATAGCGGGGCTAAGCATTCCACAGGCCTGGGGCACGAGTGGTCTGTGGGCTGTACTCCACCCAAGCAATGAGGCCTTGCAAGTAGAGTGCTTGCAGGGAAACTCATTTCCACCGGCAAGCAATCCTGTCAGGACATGTCATTTCTTCAGAGTTGTTGGAGAACTGGCAATGAGCAAGAGCCTATTTTCACAAGTCCGCTCCAGTGTTGAAGGACTCTGTAAGTCAATAAATCCCTAAAATTTCAAATCAAAACCAATTTAACCTTGGCCCTCTCAAGATCCCATAAAAAGCCATCCTCTACATGTAGGTTTTGGGGATTTTGCAGTACCTGATACCCCTTGAAAGTGTAAGTATGTAGCAAAATGTGTAGAATGGCTCTACACAGTGGATTTAGGAGAATTTGGGCAGCTCTTCAGGCAAAAAGAACTTACTGCTACATGTAGATGTCACGATATAAGGAAGTGTGGTGTTTGTGTTACTGCAACTCCAAGAGAAGACCAGCAGGGGCCAATTTCATAGAGCTGCTTAAGCACAAAATCTGCTTAAGCGCAAGAAACCTTGCTTAAAAAACAAAGGTTACCAGCTCAAAATATATGTGATTGTCACGTCAACCAAAAGACAGGTGAATACCATTCCAAAACAATATACATCACATGGAGTTTGGGCTGGTAACCTGATTTGTCAAGCAAGGTTTTTTCATGCTTAAGCAAATTTTGTGCTTAAGCAGCTCTATGAAATTGGCCCCTGCTGGTCTTCTCTTGGAGTTGCAGTAACACAAACACCACACTTCCTTATATTGTGACATCTACATGTAGCAGTAAGTTCTTTTTGCCTGAAGAGCCGCCAAAATTCTCCTAAATCCACCGTGTAGAGCCATTCTACACATTTTGATACATACTTACACTTTCAAGGGGTATCAGGTACTGCAAAATCCCCAAAACCTACATGTAGAGGGTGGCTTTTTATGGGATCTTGAGAGGGCCAAGGTTAAATGAATGTACATAGTTTGCATTGCTGAAATTGTACGAACCCCGAGTCTCGCGGGTAACTTTAGAGCACATCTCGTTTACTGTGCGTTCAATGTCAACCGTGAAGAAAATCGGCCTTTCCAAGAGACGAGACGTAAGCTGCTGTAACTGCGCCTCGGTCGATATGACAAGAACACTGCAAAAAACGACATAAAAAGAGCAAGAAAACCTTGAAACCTCAAGGCAAATGGGAGCTGGCTGAAAAAAGAGATCAATGTGTAAGTACAGCAAAAATATAACAAAGCAAAAGGCACTGTACAGCACAGGGCGAACTACAAGACACAATCACACTAGTTATTCAATGCTAAGTCTTTAAATACAAGTATGACAATGAATGGCCAAAATCTGAAAACTGACTAACAAGTAACAGACACTGTCATGCCCCGAATATATCTGTACTTTACCAATGCGACACTCACCCTCCCATGGAGTCCGGAAACATTGATTTGGACCTCTTGGATCGATCACAAACGTTGACCTGCTCCACGTCATGTCGAAAGACTGTACTGCTAGGATTTGGTGTAAAGAACTGAGGTGGGCAGCGTTGGAACTCCTCAAGCAGTGTAATGTAGATGGCATCGCCTGACGGCGTTAAGTCCATGTCTAATCCCGCCATCTTGTTTGGCAAGTGTGTTTGTCTCTAACAAAATCGGTAGGCCTACACAGAAAAAAAGCCAGTTTATTTGTGATAATCAACATTTCCAACAAGATACAGGCAAGATCTGCATTTCTATATGTACTTACATGTAATTCATACAGCAGATAACATGTACACAAGTCTAGGGGTGCAAAGGTGAAACTGAGTATGATGCAAATATGATGAAATCGCACCCAACAGGAAAACATTTTCCTGTGCCCATTTTCATTCATTTATAAAATGCATGAAACACCCTGATTAACAGTGATTAAGTACACATCAGCAAATGTACACTTATATCTAGGCAAAGTTTGGCAGTCGAATTTATGATTTTAAGAACAAGCGACTGATTATTACAAGTTGAACGAATCCGAGGTTTTACGATACCATGTTTATCACCCTCTGAAATTTCTCCTGACGAAAAACGACCCAAACACATTGCACACTTCGCCTGAACACACTGCACGTAACCTTGCATAACGTTAGAACGTAGAATTAAACTGGATATCTTCTCTCTTTTTTTGGTGTCTATTTACATTGTAGGCTTATAGAAGATTCCCCTGGTCCCACCTTATTACATGGTCCTACCTAGGCATCAAAAAGCACAAGATGGTTATACCATCGTCCAGTGCGTAGTAATTAAGCCTTTCACAGTACCTCTACCGTACCTAAATATACCGCGTACAATGCATTATGGGTGCGATGCGATGCGATGCAATGCGATGCGATGCGTGCCTCAACGTGCTTCGATATGCCGATGTAACCTCAGCAAGTGGTGACGTCATGTGTTTACAGGAGTGTCAGTGCATATATACTGCACGCAGTGTGCTCCCATTCCTTTATCATATCAAAACGTGGAGTGAAAAGTCGCACTCTCTCGTTTTGATCGAGCGTTGCCAGTTGAGCGGGGAGGTTTCTTGTAAGTTGTAAGTTTTGAACGCATGCCATCGTCTAGCCCATAATTAATTTTCCTTGTCCAGATTGCAGATATTTTAATTTTTATTTTATTGTACATAAACACTCAATATTGTTTGTGGGCCTGTATCCTGTAAACTGTAGACATGATAGAGCATTGCTCTATCATCTGATTGCCATGGCTGCCGTCCAGATTATGTCCGGTAGGCTGAGGAACAAACTGTTTGGAAATGAAACATGCTTTGATATGGCAAGAGATTTAGGCTATGTCATGTATGTAGAGGGAGTGGCGTTGTTACGCACCAACTATCACCATGCCGCAGTTTGGCTGGCCCAACTGTTGTTGGCCAATCTCTGTAGAAATTTTCTCAACATTCCCACAAGTTCATACAGCTCACACGTGACATAATTCATCTCCATGTAAGTAAGATATCACCTGAATATGGCACTTGGAGCAATTGCAGAATACCCCGCCACTTCACATTTTTCTGCAAGCATGAGTCGCTGATGTACATGTAGGTTACACAAATTCATGTAGAGAAGAGTTCCATCTACGGATGCCAGTAATTATTCCATACTGCGACCTAGCCATCAGAAAGTGAAAACATGTCCAGAAAAGTTCAATTTAATAGAAGGGAAAATACGAATTTGTTTACTTGGAAAACACTTTCAGACCAGAATTTTCAGACTCAGTCTCAATGGGTTTGCTCATGGCCTGTCAAGTGGCATCCCTACATGTATATGGAACTCTTTCCATGACTTTGGCATCTACGCACTGCTGCTGTTGAGCCAGCCCAACTATCGCACCATAGTTGGGATGGTCCCACCTAGAGTTGGGCCTAGTGAAATTTCGGTTAATGTTGGGCGTTGTCTGCTGATCTAGTTAATCGCCTTTTCCTTGACATAAGAGCAGTTCGTTGATTCCAAATGAAATCTACATGTGCAACATGCCCACCATTACTTAACCCCTTCGCGCTGGGATGCGGCAAGACCCGCCGCAAAAATTGAGATCCTCAGCCTGCTTTTCAGCTATTATTCTTGGCCCATGCTCGAGCGAACACGGTGAAAGAAGGCAGACCCTGGCTCTTGTATATATGGTAATTGGCCTTTGTGTGTAGCCCAGAAATGAAAAGACCGAATTTGCATCATAATCACCAGTTTCACAATAGTCCCCACTTTGAAAAGAGGCAACAGGAATGTGGAAGCGTGAGTAGAGCCGCATGCCACCGAACAATCAGCCATTTCACCGTGTAATTCAAAGTGTGCAGAGCATGCAGGGCCACCAGCCGAGAATTTACGGCTTGGCAGGTGGCCTTCGTGGCCAAGTGAGGCTGGAATTCTTGGAGTTGCCTTTCAGAAAGAAATTCCTGTTGTCAAGGGGTTAAACATGTTAAATAGTTTTTCACAAGCGTGATTCGTGAATGAGAAAGAAATTAGTAAAGGCAATCGGCTGATGGTTGAATTATTGGCAATTCATGCCATAGCTTGGCACTACTGATCATGCTAAGATGGATCCATCATGTATATCGACTGACTCAGCCCAACATTTGACAATTTACCTGTGGTGTAGAGGTCCATGGTGTTTTGTACACCTGAGCCAGGCGCTCAACGTGAAACCGAGGGGGTCATATGCCCCTGAGGGTGTACAAAACCCATGGATCCCGTCGCAGCAGGCAACAATGATCATGGTCATAGATAACACTGGAACGGTCTTATGTGTATAAATATGTGCATATTTTATTGCCAGATAAATTAAAACACTTTGACAAATTGAAAAACTTGAACAGCAAATAAGATATTAAATTACGAGGAAAAGACAAGATGGAAGAGCTGAGAAGAGACAACCACATGAGTGTGTTATATAACAATGGCAGTCGCAGCAGAAATAGTGATCAGATGCTTCGGAGCAAACTCGTGTTCCACGAGCACAGCTGGGGGCATGAAGTCAAAGAACCCGCAGGTCTCCATCATGGTCAAAGTGAAGTACATGTAGCACTTGTGAACAGACACAGTGCTTCAATATTCCCCACTCAATGCACATCTCCTATAATAATTGGTGCGTAACACCACCACGGCTGTCCACCCTCATACCCAAGATTACACGATTACAACACAGTACACTGCACATCAACCATGGGAAAGATCAGCCTTATCCATCATGTTTTGTGGCCCGGCAACATCGCCAGTGGCTCATCGCATGAATGATACATCCTCGCTTGTAGCAGATCAGGTGACCAATTCTCAACTAATAAAAGTCACTGTGATGTACGTACATCTACATGTATGACCATTCAACATGTACCACTTAATATGCTTGATGCATAAGATCACGATATTGTTATTTACATCCCAAGCTGTGAGCACTGAATAAAGTCAACCAAGATGCCTTTGGTCCGTTGTCTGGATTTGACACCTACTGGGCCAGCCATTAATGTCATACTGTTTAAGGAGTTTCTGCAAGTCCGGCCAGATTTCTTCACCGTGGTCAATGGGCCGACACATCAATACTTCAGCCATGACCCCCGTCGCGTCATGAATTGTGACCAGTCCCAAGATAGGGCTGCACTGTTCCCGGAATCCATGGGAAGGTGAGACATTCAGCATCAGAAATTCTGACTTTCTTGACAATTTTATGTGACATATTTACTAGGCAATGAAACAAACCCAAAGAGCATACAACACACGAATATTTGGCAAGTTGATTTTGCAATTTTACCATTGAATATGGTATTTAGGATATTTGATGCCATCAGTGTATGAAAAGTTCCTAAGCTTAAACACCACTGCCAAAAAAGAGTCTGTTTTGAGCGATTTTGACACAGAAGTGGACATTTTGTCGGTAAGAGTTCCATACCTGGATGTCACTTGACACCCCAAGTACATGTACATACGTGTACATGTACAAACCCTACATGTATGAGACTGGTTGGCAAAATTCTGATTGTTTCCTAAGTAAATAGTTCAACATTTTCAGTGCTAAATTTGACTTTTTCAGAAATGTTATCACCTTCTGATGGCTAATAAACCACATGTATATGTACTACCAAAAAAAATAGTGATGTCCGTACATGTAGGCATATGGAAATCTTCCCATTCAGAAACGTGTTACCAACTTCATTGTAATTCACAAACAAGAAGTTTTACTCAAAAGTGAAAGTAGAAATAACGGCAATGGTACCGTCCTATGGTTATTTCCATTTTCTTTTCTTGATATTTTTTGGTCAAAAATCTCAATGTTCTAGGAACTGCAGAAGCAGCCCAGTGGTCCACTGAATTTCTCAAATATTTCAACTGATGCATCATAGTCTTGATGAAAAAGGCCGTCTGTGAATGTCTGATGTTTCTTTAAATGCCTCTGATGGCAAAGATACTCAGAAGTCAACTAGATTTTTGACAAGGTCCTTAGCCGTGAGCCTCCATTTTTTTGTTCCCCCCCCCACCACCTGATGGGGTTACGTGTTCCTTTTTCTTAACCCATGACAGTATCCTGAAGGTGTCCACTGAAGGTGAACTGGAGAACCTAACTCAGAAATTTCTCCAGCTGCCTCTCTTCTTCACGGTAGATCTGAAGCGACTGCACAAGTCAGGCAACACTAGGTACATAGACAGAGGTAGGCTGGAAAATTTTCCTTTGAGTCCCTTCCACTTGGACACTGCAGTGTTACATATTAGTTGGTGCATTCAACTCCAGAAGTTGTGATACCAATTTTGATTTCATTGACCATTTCCTGTGATTTTACCCAGAGTTCAAGTCATCTTAACATGGTGTGGGTCAGCTAGACTACCTCCCTCCATTTCGCGTCGGGAGAAGGTCACCTGACCTTCATCTCAGGATCAGTAATTCCCACTACTCCCCCTCAAACCTTGCTGTTTGTATTTGCTGAACTTGTCTTCACTAAATAAAGTGCACAAAGCAAGTATTTCATACTCTACATGTATATCTACTTATTGCATTGTGGGAGCAGCCATGTGTGAATTTCCTCATTAACATAAACCAGGTGAAATTCCTCCACAAATCATTCACGGCTAACAGTCCCCACATTCGACGTCAGAAAGACGTCTGGAGACGATGTACATGTAAGGAAGGGGAACTAGTCGTTGAAACCTAGCTACATGTATTTACATTTTAGCAACATTCTGGCCATTGTTGTTCTGCGTGCAGGTGAGGCTGTTGTTATTGTGAACTCCCAGCATCCCTACTTCCAAGATCATTACAAAGGACTGCTAACTGAAGCCATGGAGCTGATGAGAGAGGGCAAGAGATTTGCAGTAGAGGTGAGGACGTGTGCTTCTCACCCCAAAATTGTTTCACCCTGAAATGAAAGGAAAAAAGGGGGGAGCTCTTAGGTTCTTTCACTAGTATCTGAATATAATTAAGAATAAACACCAACCACATAAGGTGTTGATGTCAGTAATACCCTACGCATAAAATCTCTTCCCTGATGAGCACATACACCTGTGTTCCAGTTTGTCACAAAGTGTTCCTTCTGTATGCTTTTTCACTGCAATTAGCTGGACTTCAATGGGGTCCTTGAGGATTGGCTGCGGGACTTCTATGCCCAAATGGGTCGGGAGGGTTCCTTCAACACTGTCTACCGCTGCAAGCTGGGCCGAGTGGTGATCACCAATCATGGCCAGTACTCCCAGATGTTCTCCTGCAACAACTGCCCGGAGGTGGTGTACTGGTGGACTTTCTGTTTTCCTTGCTGCTTGCTGGCTTGCCCAATCTATGTGGTGAGTGCATTGGCAGATTGCAGGGGAGGCGATGGGACAAGTTTTATTATTGTAATGTGCAATAAAGAGGTTATGTTCGGGGTAGTTATTCATTTCCCTTTTCAAAATTAGCCTCTTAAATTTAGCCTCGCTTTTCTAAAAGGCTATGTTTCATGCGTACAAATGTGATTCCATTTTAGTAGAGCCTTTTCCTGCAATTAGTCTGCGGTCCGTTGGAATTGACTCAGGCAGCTGCCAAGAGTGTGATGTTTTCATTTTTAAAACGAAAAGGGTCGAAATCCATTTTACGAATTTGGCCAAAACATTGAAACAGAATCCAAATTATTTTCTTTTTAAATGAATTTTAATTTTATTGTCAGTTTCCCATATTTCTTCAACATCACATAGCCGTCTAAAGAAATGAGAAATACACAAACTAGTAAGTCTACTCCAGCTTTGTTGGAAGAGCCTTTTCGGACAGCGAGTGACAGGTTTATTGTTCCGTGCACATAACATAGATGTATCCCTTGAGTGTCTCAAAGCATCTATCAGAGTTCAGCCTCAGGTCACAGGTCTTTGAAGATATCTCTGGTTTGTGACAGGTTTGTCATCAGGCAGTTGTGATGATGATTATATTGTTGCACATTGAATGAGTTGATGCCTGGCCGATAATGTACATTGTTTGTGAATTAGGTAAACACCAAGGTAGGCTGCAACTGCCTTCTTGAAGTGTTTGCTAATTGCTTAATTAAAATGTTGCATTAAAGCTGTGGTAAATGTTTATCATATTAAATGCACATTCCCACCCCATAAATTTGGCCACATGTCCCAAGAGATTGCGATACAACAATGGATTACTGTGCATTTGTCTTGTGGGCAGCTTCAACGCAAGCTTCGTGTGACAGACCTAGGGGGACGGATCCGAGGTGTGCAAGCCACCACCTTCACCTCATGCCTCAGCAGGAGGGAGATGGAGGGAGCCTTCACGGCAGCTGCCACTCTGCTGCTGCAGCAGCACCTGAATCAACAAGGTACTGAAGCAAATCCTGGGTAATATTGTAGTCCAACTGTAGTGGGAACCGATTCCGGATAGCCACAGTCCAACTTCAGGAAAAGAGTTCATGTAGATCTAACCACTGTCCTGT
>NW_019091562.1:353082-364014 GCF_001949145.1 Acanthaster planci
GCCCTTGATAGATAATTTTTTCCAACAGAACAAATCCTACACAGCTGCTGTCCATCTTTGGATTGGATCCGATCATATGTGACTCGGCAAGAGATCCCAGAGTCATTTCTAAACAAATCAAAGAGATGACCCCTTTTCCCCTTCCGGAACACATTTTTAGGCAACCTCTTGAAGACGTCCCTGACATTGTTTATCCCGCCTCAGAAACAAATCCCAGGTGACCTTTCTTTTTGATGTATGTCAATCTTTGACAGGGACAGTTACTCAACCCCCGCCGCCTAGCCATCCTCCCTCCTATGCCACCAGCCAACAAGTCCAGCGTGGGCAGCAAGGACCCTATGAGTTGCCAACACCAATCGTCTACGGCAACCCAGCACCACCAGATGTCTAGATGTCTGCTTCAGCCCTACCCAGTGACCTGTTCCGATTGGACTTGTCCAACTCAGGATTGAGTACCACACCATCAGAACGAGGTTTTCCCGCCTACAGGAGGCAACATTCTGTCTGTACTTGTAGGGATCTTTTCAAAATATACACAAGTTGGATTGTGAAACAACGTAAAATAAATTGTCACTTAGCCATTTAAAAACAGCAGCCGCTTGCAGCATGTATTTTTTTACTTACATTTTTTTATTTTAATACCAGCATGTTATCAAAGTAGCACATCAAGCAGATAATAATTACTCTAGGTACCTTTCCATGGGGGAGGATGTGTTTTTGTTTGCTTAGGGGCAGTGTAGTTTTGTATTTTATCTTTTTTTTTTTTTGAAGGGAAGAGGAGATTTTTTTTAAGTCCAGCCAGTAAAACATTGGTCATTTTGGTATTCACTTCTGACATTTGGCGGCATTTTGTCATTAATCCAGTGGCTTTACATATTATCTCTTCCAAAATGTTGGAAACTGCTTTGCAGGCAAAATTCATTTGGTTATGTTTGTTGGCCAATTCTCTCAAATCCTGATTCAAACGATAAACATTCTTCTCATGCTACATAAATTATATTCATGATGATTTATAAGGAACAGAACTCATGCATGACCTACCTGTACATAAGTCAAATACAAAGCCTCCAGGTAGCCTTGTAAATACATGTATATTTCTGTATGCTTTGATAGTTAATTTGAGTTTCCAACCAAAAGTCTGTTATGTGTCCAGGTTTTTAGAGTCAGAGATCACCATATTTGTCTAATTCTCAGTATGAAATACTTCCTCCCCTCTCCTTTCTTCTCTTAAGGGGGAAGGGAAGGAATTGTGCATACCAGTTCTAAAATGGGGTAATCTTTGAGAAGCATGTTGTATAGAGGGCTTTTTGCATTTCTGCCCATCAGCAATTTTCAAGCAAAACACAGCACTGTGTGCTGCAAACAGAGGTTGCCTTGGAGAGGCCAATTTCGAAGTTCAAGTGACAAAAACAGTGTCAATATGTGGATATTCATGAGCTTTATGAGTTTCAAACCACAGGAGTAGCACCGTGCCACCTCACAAAAAAAACATCTTTACAATCAGTATTAATACTCAAAAGTCCAAGCAAACAGTGGGAACAGTTCAAGTTCCTCACCTGTTGTGGGCAAATTAAATTTCCAAACCATTTCCCAAGATGCACTGCGAAAGACAGCCACTTCATGTCAACCTCTTGATAGCCCACTGCATTGTTTAATACCCATATCATAATTGGAGGTCAAAGAAAACTCAAAACTGTGGGTGGAAATACAAGCTCTCTCACCCTAGTCCTGTGCAGTTAATTCCAACAAACTGGATATTTTATTAAAACGTTTATATAAGGGAGATATATTTTTCCTTAGAAATTTGGGATATGCATAGGCATTACTTAATTAACTCTCTCAAATCATGTACAGTAAAGAGCACTTCTAAGGAAAACACGTTTTCTCTGATGTTATCTGTTCAAATAAATATGGAAGCATCCAAATCGAACGCAGTGTCATTTGTCTTCAGAGCTCAACTATAACAAACTGAAAAGGGATTTTTTTCTGTTCATGCCTAGATGCAAGTTCTGGAACTACACCTCCCCCCGTTAAGTAATGGATGTACATGTACATTTTAGGCAAAACATGACATCAGTGAGGAGCCTTTTTAATTGACAGGAAGGCGATTTGTTTTGTCTATTTCATTTTTTTGGGAAAGCTCTACAAATTGCCCTAGTAAATGTTGCCTCACCCCTCAGACTGGCCGTAAAAAGTTAAATGAAAAAAATCCCATCATTTTTACCCTCCCGATAGCGTTTTTTTTTTCAAAGTTAAGTGCAAAGGAACATGAACGAGCTCTCGTTGTAAATGCACCCCAAAATAGGAAAATAATTTGCTAACGGACTTGTTGAGATTGAATAATGTGTTTAGTGGAATTTATTAACTTTGAAGAGCTAATATATTAATGGGAGATTTCGGTCAAATGTTCAAGTAAGCCAAATTGAGGAGCACTCTTCAGGTGATCAACTGAATTTGTGCCTAATTTCTTGACGCCATCGTTTTTAACTTCAGACTAAATTTCATGACATTGAAATTGTTCACAGTGGTTCGACAGCATGCATTATGAAGGCAATGAATGAATTTGAAGTATGGCGACACTGCATGGGGAAAGGCAGTTGAAACGTTGAAGTGCGCCACGCTATTAGGCAAATTGATGCTTCCGGCCTAGCCGATGTGTTCAAATTGACATTCATATCATTCATAATGCGTGGTTGGAATGGAAGGGTTTTAAATTTGGGATTCAAAGCTAAAATGATCTTTTTTATTGTGGTGTCTGTGAGTGAGCTCAGAAGATTCTCCTGGCCCTTCGTCCTCTGAGGTATTAGAAAGCATAAGAACTCTCATACAAGATTCCGCATGCATCTGCCCGTATATGTTGTGTTCATTCGTTTTTCAATTTGAAACGAAAAATGGCAAATGAAAAACAAACCGTTTTTGTTTTTCAGTTTGAAAATGAAAACCTAATCTTCGAAAAAGAGTAATTTCTCAGTTTCCATTCCAGAAAACGAAATTAAAACGTGGAAAAAAGGAAATAAATTATTTCTTGATTTGATCGTTGAAAACAGTCAAAGAAAAACGATAACAATTTCTTCTGAATTTCATTTCAAACCGAAACGCCTTACACGACACCTTAGTGGTTCCTTACTTTAGGCCATGTAAAAAATGCATGGTGATCATCCTTTTTGCTCATAAATGGAGGATAGAGGGGGTGTTAGGTCTGGTTTGTGTTGTTTTGTGTTTTTATTGTTGGGGTGTTGGGTGTTTGTTTATTTGCACAAACATACAGTCCAACCTTGTTACTCGAGGGTGTATATAAAAATCATATTGAAATCGGAGGATTTGGGACTATTAGGGTTAAATACAAGATTCTGCTATTATCAAAAAAGTTTCGGTCCCATTTCTTTGTTTTTTACTGGTTTTTTCCTAATATTCCTTTTATAACAAGGCAATAGATCATCATGTATCCTACGTAAACTCGCCGTCATTTAAACACACGAGGACATTTCTTGAGGGCAAAAACAAACAAATAACCCAACACCCCAACAAACAAATAAAGAAACAAACGTGCAGTCGCAGCCACAGCCCATGATTCGGATGTGGCTGTGACTGATTAGTCAGCGGTGCTGTTCCGTTTACCACCTTTTCCTTAAATTGAATGGAACTTTGCCCTTAAGGTCGCGTGTCCAATAGATGGAACAGCCTCCGATCAAGAATGAACTATTTCCAGGGATGGATTTGAAATAGTCTTGCACGAATTCTCAGACCGAACGGTAAGCTTGGGATTGTTTCTTGTTTAATCTTTCGACATTTTGTTACATTACCCATTCCCCCACCCCCATTTAGGGGAAAAATAAAAAAAATGGGGAAAAAATCGGTCGGAGGCATTTTGGAGGGTCGGGCGGGGATGATCACGAAATCATTTGTTTTTACATGGCTTATCTGTGGGTGCGTTCGAGCGAGCTACTTCAATGTCAACATCAGCGCTGGAACGGGCTGAAGTATGACCAGCGCGTCAGCGAGAGTGTAGGCCTACTCTCGCTGAAGGGGTACAGTTCACTAATTCAAGCCCCGTTGAAAACAGGTGTAAAATCAGCACTGTTCAGGGCCCGATAACGTGCATACATCCGTGAGGTCATTTCAGTTTCAGTGGTAGTCTTTCAGTTTCGTTTCAGTTTTCTGTAGGTTAACCAATTACATTTTTAATTATTCCCACAGAACAAAATCAGCCCCCGAAAAGTGTTTTTTTTTTCGAAGTCTGATTGCAGTCATTTTTCAAATTGCAAGCCTCAACTGTTTCGGGTTTCAATCATATTTTTTAGCCATTCTGCTTCCATATGAAAGCTCAACGACCCAGGGAGTTGACCGTGGCAAAGAATTAAACAATCGCACCATTGGGGAGTAGGGTGATGGGGGGCCAAACAGTCGCCCTTTTTTCAAAACTCGGCGGCACTTTTAATGCTACTAGTAATAAGCTGGCCAGAAATTCTCACTTGAATTAGTAGACTGCATCCAGAGAAGGTGTACCCTCCTGCACCCGAGCGTAATCCGCACGCATCTACTGGTGTTAACACCAGGAGCAACCATGCGAAAATAATGTACTAGAGGTAGCCGCCAGCTCCTTCAAATGAAGTATGACGTCATGTGTAGGAAGTGCAACTTGGTATGTTTCTGTTATCTTTTGACAGTCAGTCAATAAAATAGTGCAAAAATTGAGATCAGTTGGCAGAAAGAAATCGGAACTATTACAGTACTGCTATTTGTGTTGGGAAATCGGCAAAATGAAGCAATATTTATACACGCCCAATATGTCTGTGGATATAGTGTCGCTGGTTCCTAAAATAGACGTTGCTTGTTACACTGTAAGAAATTTGTGGGTTGCTCCTCAGCCTTTTACTTTCGAAGCAATGAATTTACCATAACCTTCTGTTTCAGCCGTCGATCTAGATTAGCGGGCTACAATTTTGCATAAAGATGTGTCTTACATTAAAAACAAAATAAAACTAAACCCCCTTTTTTATTCCTCAAATTGCATCGATAGATTACGATGTTATTCGCTGTCACATTATAAAACGAAGCACAAATTGATTTTCGACGTATTTCTGTGTTTTTCATTACTTGCTTTTTCACTTTGATAAACGAAAAACGACTTGTTTCGTTTTGTTTTGTTTTGTTTTGTTTTTTAACGAAACGCAATAGGGCCAATGACGTCACCTCAATTTGTTTACCAAAATAACAACAAGGAAGTACTCTCTACCTGGAAATACTCAATGCTGCCACAGTGAAAGATTTCGCTTCTCACGAGTACATCTCTATACAGCTCTTGCTCATTCTTGAGTCTTGTTCTCGTGTTCTCGACGTATGAGTATTGCTCAATGGACGCTGAAGTCTCTTGTAAGTTAATTCTGGCATTGTGTAGCCCATCGTTTTCGTCATTCACATTGTGGATATTTTATTTTCTTGATTGCCTTCAACAGTCACAGACGTAAAAGCTTGGGTAGGCCCTCTTTCAGGCTATGTTTTTTCATGTTCATGAGTTCCATCATTTTCAGTTGAACATCAGTTTCACTTCGTTTTCGTGCACAAAGTCTGTCAATGCACACTGCTTTAGGACCAAAGTTCCAAGTGTTCTGTAATGTCTTTGATCAGTTTATGAAGGTTTCAGGCTTTCCTATGCACGGGCGTAAATCCCAGGGGATGGGGGGTGTATATCACCCCACCTTTGGGGGGTCGGGTTATTGAATCAGCTCCCCACACTTTTTTGGTGAGGATAAATTGAAAGCGGACTGTGAAAAAATGTTTGCACTTCCCAACGACTAAAATGTTTTCAATATTACTCAAAAAAGGGAAAACGATTTGTAAAAAGCCATAAATACCTGTTCTGACGCAGGATTCAGCATGAATGTATATTTTAGATGCGTCTCTTGAACATCGCCCCCTCCGTAGTGTTTATGGTGCCCCCCAGGCTTTTCGAATTTCCATGGCCGGGTAAAAACAAGCAACATTAATGTGTGGAATTGTAAATTTTTTAGGCCTACTGAAATATTATCCTAACATGCTCAACTTGATGTATGGGACCTTAATGTTTTGAAATCACGTTCTTAATTTGAGCATCAAATCAGCCAAGATGCCTTTGCTCCTTTGTCTGAATTTGACTCCCAGTGGGCCAGCCATGAATGTCATACTGTTTGAGGAGTTTCTACAAGTCCGGCCAGATTTCTTCACCGTGGTCCATGGGCCGAAGCATCGATACTTCAGCCATGACCCCCGTCGTGTCCTGAATTGTGACCAATTCCACACTGAGCTGTTCCCGGACTCCATGGGAGGGTGAGACCTCCCGTATATACCTCGTACCTGAGATTCTGACCCTTTTGACACAGTCGTGCGACCAGGCAGTGAAATACATCCGAAGGGACGTGCAACTCAGTAAAGATTGGCAGTTTAATTTTGCAGTTATTTCACTGTTGAATTTTCATTAGTATATTTTGTGCCATCACCAAATGGAGTTACTGCAACCTTATACCTATATTTATCAAATACCCCGATTCGGTTATATAACCTGCGTATGTTAAACTACAAAGTATTCATGCCAGAATAAAAGAAACATTTTGCAAAAGCTCACATCACCGTCAAATTGCGTAGACTTCCAACAGATCGCTAACGCCCATTGACAAACACTGAGAAACAGAAGTATGACAACAATGAATGACCTCTTTTTTAATTCCATAATGATCTGCATTCAACGTCGTTCCAGTACCAAAACCACAAAACGGTCATTCAGTGCCAACAAAGAGTTTCATTTGTGAGGAAACTGCGTTCGAAAATGGAAAAGTAGTTTTCATAGGCCTAATGCTTCATGGAAGATCAAAGCGATCATTTTTGTCAGCCACATGCCCCCTGTCAACTTTGTGGCGAATGTCTTCCCTTGCTAGGCACCTTGGAAAGAAGCGTCTCGCGTGGCGGATCTAGGACTGACACCTACGCGCCTCTTCGTCGACGTCTTCGCATGCTTCTTCCATGGCTTGAGGAAGAAGAGTGTCTCTCTCATACGGATTACGACCGGACCCACCAGCGCCAGGCGGAAAAAAACTCGATTGGGTTAAGGAAAGGAGAATACGGTGGCAGGAAGTTCATGGTAAATCTGGCAATGAGCTTCAAACCATTCACGCACAAGAGCCGCATGGTGGAATCTGACACTGTCCCACACGATGGCGAATGTTGTCAGCCCTTGATCGTTAAGACCTCTCCCAGCCGCCCGAGAATGCAGTCAGTCTTTCTGAGTTGCACAGACCTAGTACAGCATTGTAAGCGATGACGTCATTACTTGAAATTGCTTCATACATGGTAATCCCCCCCCCACGCTGACCAGGTACATTGGCGGTGGCTCACTTTCCGACGACATTTCGGCCTCGCCGTCGTCTGTTGGTCAGGTTGAAACCAACTTCATCCACGTAGACGTATTCAACTCTTTCCGCTCATGTATCCAGACCCAGTGTTCTCTAAAACGAACAAAAAATTACCAAAACGTCAAATGGCATGTAGCGGCTTGAATGAGATTGCTCACTCAGGTTGGATACAGTTATCTGTGTTTCGATAACTGACTGACTTGAGCATATTGGCAGCGCTCATAAGGCGACTTTGGTGACGTGTTTCATTTGAATTCGCCTTCTCTTCAGGATTTGATCGATGGTACTCAAACTAACGCTTGGGTCATTTGCAAATACGTCATTGTCCTCAACTACCCTTGTGTGGATTTCTCTCAGACGGATGATGTTGTTTTCTAGAGCCACGTTCACCATCCTCCTGTCGTTCGGTGAAGAGGCGTCTTCTGCCGCCACAATGTAGTCGTCTCTCCGATTTTTAAATATACAAATGAATGAAACACAAAATATGCGAAAAAAGAATGCAGACAACAAGATTTCAGCCTTATTTAATTAAGTAATATCGGAGTGAGCTATATTACACGACAACGCAGTTTACAAGTATTATAATTGTATACGATACTCCTGCTTACCTAGTCTCATTTTGAAATACCGTATGGTTGACGCTGCAGTGGACTTGGGCACATTGGCTTGCATCCGTTCTCCAGCTGCAGCTTGTCTCCGTGTTAGGGCAATTGAGAAAAAACTGTAACACACGTGTACCTCATACATGGCACTTGCGTTGTGGAAATCAGGCAGTTAGGCCTAGTTGTATTCCAAGCTACCGTCCTGGCCAATATACCCGGCAAGAAATGAGACCGAGGGGTACCCCCCTAACATGTCCAACCCCTATACACATTCCAGACTATTGTTATTTAACACATCCCCCCAAGATGTCTGAAAGGAAATTNGGTTCTCTCCGTCTCATACCTTGCTGCATATGCTCGCCAAATCTCGTTGGGCCTCGGCCCCCTCCCAATGTTGGGTGTCGATGCGCGGCCTGCGCTGCAGCTGGAGAAGACAGCATTGAGTGGTGGATTGGGGGACCTGGGGAGGGTAACTACACGTCTGTCTATTGATACGTGTCCCAACAATTTTGGCCAGGATTGCAGAATATTATCATTCTGCTCTATGGTGTGGACCGGTGATCACGTCTCTGAGAATACTGCGTTTGGGAACTGATGTTACACTGATTAGAATTACCTCACTTTCCACGCAATGATCTAATTGAACACAAGTCACGCAGTACTCATGATAATTATCACCTCTCACTGACTTTATATCATTATAATAAAATAACGAATAGGCTGGCATTAGAAATATCTGCCAATTCGACGATGATTAAGTCATGATTCGTTATAATGTGACAGCGTTTATCTTTTTCACTGCAGGACCTTGATCTTAAGGATTAATCCTTGGCCTTGGTCTTGAGGCTTGTGGGTCAAAGCCGTGGCCTTGAGATCAAAACCTTTGCTCCAACACTGACCTGTACTCAGACTGACATATGTGAAATGGCATTAAGGATGACGTAATCATATGATACATAAATGAAAAGTGAATATCACCGACAACCCATCACCCATCTTTATCTGAGTTACTTTTTGACAGTCTGAATTTGCAAGTTTTTATTGAAAGGATATCTGCAATCAATTTGTTTTCATGCAAACCTTCAAAATGCACTTTTTTCTGTCTCAGTTATCCTTACTTCCAACTTTTGTTTGACTATTATCAGGGTATTTCATTTCCATTTTTGATTTTTGCTTTCATGCTAATGAGTATATACATATTCATGAGCTCAACTGTGACGCTATCCTGGGAAGGAAGCCTCAGGTAACATTGGACCGTAAAAAAGTGACTGATGAGAAAATGCAAGTTTTAATACGTAGGAGCACACTGATGTATTCACATCAATATTTCATACCACTAAAAATACGACAACTTAAGGTCTACGATGTTGAAAATGAACTATAATATGACAGGAAAAGTGTTTGTTCAACCACATCTTTATAGAGACGGGATTTCTGTGAAGAGGTTCTCTGCACAGGACCACACATGAGATCCTTCATACCACACAACATGTTATTTTCAGAACTACTGGGTTCATGATTTGGCTGTCATTTTATGCTAGTAAAGAACTTCGAGAACCCCCCCCCAGGGGGCAAAAATGGCAAATACTGTGAAAGCGTTCGGACATGTTTCAATGTCAAACTAGATTTTAAATTTCCTTTTAGAACGTCGACAGGCTGTGATAGTGGGTAGTACTACTTCGCATCCTGTTACGATGAACGCTGGTACTCCACAAGGCAGTGTTTTGTCACCACTTTTATATTCTTCATACACTCACGACTGTACATCTGTAAACTCCGACTCTTTGGTCAATAAGTTAGCGCATGATGCCTCTGTTTGTCGTATTTATCCAAAACAGTGCTGAAAGTGCTTATCGTCCACAAATTAATTCTGTCACAGACTAGCGCAAGGATAACAATCTGGTACTTAACGTAGACAAAACCAAGGAGATGATTATAAACTCCCGTAGGGAGACCCTGTTTATATCGATGGGAAAGTTGTTGAGCAATTTGACAGCTTTAAACTACTTGGTACACATATAGCCAGTAATCTTACATGGAACATAAATAGCCAGGAAATCATGAAAAAGGCGCGACAACGATTATTCTTTTTACGTAAACTGAACTGTTTGGTTTGTTTCGGATTTGTGTTAACGATCAACGAAAGTTAAATTCTGTTGTTCAGTCAGCAGAGGGGATCATTGGTACAAGTTTGCATTCACTGGATTTCATTTACAACGATAGAATGCAAAACGTGGAAGACGAGTCTGATTCGGCTAATGACTACTTCAAGCTTCACGCTTCTTCCTTCCAATCGACGTCTTAGGACTTTTCGTGGTAGCAAGTGTTTTAGAGAGAGTTTTTATCCCTCGGCTGTTCATGCTTACAATAAGTTGTAATTGTAATCTTCCCTGTGCATTTGTTAAGTTGCTGAGTAATAATTTATTCAGTAATGTGATATATTTTTAGATATTTTTTTTTGTGTGTGTTTTGAGCTTGGGGAGCAAATCAATTTTCGATGTAAATTGTTTTTAGCCTTTTTTATTGGCAGAATATCTTGGTTATCGTATAAGATTTCGTATCTTATGCAGACAAGATTAGTGCATAGACGTGGTCCGGGGAGTTGCACATAATGATGCGCGTTTATTTAAAAATAGTAAAGAGAAGCTGTTAGGGAGAACATTAATGTTGACGACCATTGTTTGTGTGAATGAGTATTTTCGCTTAGGCCTATAGTGTAGCGTTTTTAATCAACCAGTTAGTAAACAGCAACATTCTGTGCAGTAAGGTTAATGATTTGTTATCTCCTTAATGTGAACAGCCAAAACCGATAACTCTGAAATGTCTGAGTGGTCCAGCTCGGATCGTTAGATTGTGGGTTCGAATCCCATGGTGGCTTTTTATTTTTCCAAGGCTTGCTGGCAGTCAGCAGCTATAAGAGACGTTAAATTCACCCCGTCAAATAC